>JAVIWC010001753.1:0-29746 GCA_031894815.1 Creontiades dilutus | reverse complement strand
TTTATCGAAAAAGGCCCAAGTGTTCAGACCCCGAAAACCCCTTAGAGAGTAGGTTTGGAAGCGATTAAACAGAGTTTATTATTGAGCAATTTTGATGAAAAAACGCGAAAATAACCATGAAGGAATCGTTTTATCGAAAAAAGGACTTCAGATTCTTGTTCAGCACCCCGAAAAACCCTAAGAGAGTAGGTTTGAAAGCGATTAAACAGAGTTTATTTTTGAGCAATTTTGATGAAAAAACGCGAAAATAACCATGAAGGAAGCGTTTTATCGAAAAAAGGACTTCAGATTCGTGGTTCAGCACCCCGAAAAACCCCTTAGAGAGTAGGTTTGAAAGCGATTAAACAGAGTTTATTTTTGAGCAATTTTGATGAAAAAAACGCGAAAATAACCATGAAGGAAGCGTTTTATCGAAAAAAGGGACTTCAGATTCGTGTTCAGCACCCCGAAAAACCCCTTAGAGAGTAGGTTTGAAAGCGATTAAACAGAGTTAATTTTTGAGCAATTTTGATGAAAAACGCGAAAATAACCATGAAGGAAGCGTTTTATCGAAAAAAGGACTTCAGATTCGTGTTCAGCACCCCGAAAAACCCCTTAGAGAGTAGGTTTGAAAGCGATTAAACAGAGTAATTTTTGAGCAATTTTGATGAAAAATCGCGAAAATAACCATGAAGGAAGCGTTTTATCGAAAAAAAGGACTTCAGATTCGTGTTCAGCACCCCGAAAAACCCTTGAGAGAGTAGGTTTGAAAGCAATTAAACAGAGTTAATTTTTGAGCAATTTTGATGAAAAAACGCGAAAATCACCATGAAGGAAGCGTTTTATCGAAAAAAGGACTTCAGATTCGTGTTCAGCACCCCGAAAAACCCCTTCGAGAGTAGGTTTGAAAGCGATTAAACAGATTTTATTTTTGAGCAATTTTGATGAAAAAACGCGAAAATAACCATGAAGGAAGCGTTTTATCGAAAAAAACGGACTTCAGATTCGTGTTCAGCACCCCGAAAACCCCTTAGAGAGTAGGTTTGAAAGCAATTAAACAGAGTTAATTTTTGAGCAATTTTGATGAAAAAACGCGAAAATAACCATGAAGGAAGCGTTTTATCGAAAAACGGACTTCAGAATCGTGTTCAGCACCCCGAAAAACCCCTTAGAAAGTAGGTTTGAAAGCGATTAAACAGAGATAATTTTTGAGCAATTTTGATGAAAAAACGCGAAAATAACCATGAAGTAAGCTTTTATCGAAAAAAGGACTTCAGATTCGTGTTCAGCACCCCGAAAAACCCCTTAGAGAGTAGGTTTGAAAGCGATTAAACAGAGTTAATTTTTGAGCAATTTTGATGAAAAAACGCGAAAATAACCATGAAGGAAGCGTTTTATCGAAAAAAGGACTTCAGATTCGTGTTCAGCACCCCGAAAAACCCCTTAGAGAGTAGGTTTGAAAGCGATTAAACAGAGTTAATTTTTGAGCAATTTTGATGAAAAAACGCGAAAATAACCATGAAGGAAGCGTTTTATCGAAAAAAGGACTTCAGATTCGTGTTCAGCACCCCGAAAAACCCCTTAGAGTAGGTTTGAAAGCGATTAAACAGAGTTAATTTTTGAGCAATTTTGATGAAAAAACGCGAAAATAACCATGAAGGAAGCGTTTTATCGAAAAAAGGACTTCAGATTCGTGTTCAGCACCCCGAAAAACCCCTTAGAGAGTAGGTTTGAAAGCGATTAAACAGAGTTAATTTTTGAGCAATTTTGATGAAAAAACGCGAAAATAACCATGAAGGAAGCGTTTTATCGAAAAACGGACTTCAGATTCGTGTTCAGCACCCCGAAAAACCCCTTAGAGAGTAGGTTTGAAAGCGATTAAACAGAGTTAATTTTTGAGCAATTTTGATGAAAAAACGCGAAAATAACCATGAAGGAAGCGTTTTATCGAAAAACGGACTTCAGATTCGTGTTCAGCACCCCGAAAAACCCCTTAGAGAGTAGGTTTGAAAGCGATTAAACAGAGTTAATTTTTGAGCAATTTTGATGAAAAAACGCGAAAATAACCATGAAGGAAGCGTTTTATCGAAAAAAGGACTTCAGATTCGTGTTCAGCACCCCGAAAAACCCCTTAGAGAGTAGGTTTGAAAGCGATTAAACAGAGTTAATTTTTGAGCAATTTTGATGAAAAAACGCGAAAATAACCATGAAGGAAGCGTTTTATCGAAAAAAGACTTCAGATTCGTGTTCAGCACCCCGAAAAACCCCTTAGAGAGTAGGTTTGAAAGCGATTAAACAGAGTTAATTTTTGAGCAATTTTGATGAAAAAACGCGAAAATAACCATGAAGGAAGCGTTTTATCGAAAAAAGGACTTCAGATTCGTGTTCAGCACCCCGAAAAACCCCTTAGAGAGTAGGTTTGAAAGCGATTAAACAGAGTTAATTTTTGAGCAATTTTGATGAAAAAACGCGAAAATAACCATGAAGGAAGCGTTTTATCGAAAAAGGACTTCAGATTCGTGTTCAGCACCCCAGAGAGTAGGTTTGAAAGCGAATAAACAGAGTTTAATTTTTGAGCAATTTTGATGAAAAAACGCGAAAATAACCATGAAGGAAGCGTTTTATCGAAAAACGGACTTCAGATTCGTGTTCAGCACCCCGAAAAACCCCTTAGAGAGTAGGTTTGAAAGCGATTAAACAGAGTTTATTTTTGAGCAATTTTGATGAAAAAACGCGAAAATAACCATGAAGGAAGCGTTTTATCGAAAAACGGACTTCAGATTCGTGTTCAGCACCCCGAAAAACCCCTTAGAGAGTAGGTTTGAAAGCGATTAAACAGAGTTTATTTTTGAGCAATTTTGATGAAAAAACGCGAAAATAACCATGAAGGAAGCGTTTTATCGAAAAACGGACTTCAGATTCGTGTTCAGCACCCCGAAAAACCCCTTAGAGAGTAGGTTTGAAAGCGATTAAACAGAGTTAATTTTTGAGCAATTTTGATGAAAAAACGCGAAAATAACCATGAAGGAAGCGTTTTATCGAAAAACGGACTTCAGATTCGTGTTCAGCACCCCGAAAAACCCCTTAGAGAGTAGGTTTGAAAGCGATTAAACAGAGTTAATTTTTGAGCAATTTTGATGAAAAAACGCGAAAATAACCATGAAGGAAGCGTTTTATCGAAAAACGGACTTCAGATTCGTGTTCAGCACCCCGAAAAACCCCTTAGAGAGTAGGTTTGAAAGCGATTAAACAGAGTTTATTTTTGAGCAATTTTGATGAAAAAACGCGAAAATAACCATGAAGGAAGCGTTTTATCGAAAAACGGACTTCAGATTCGTGTTCAGCACCCCGAAAAACCCCTTAGAGAGTAGGTTTGAAAGCGATTAAACAGAGTTTATTTTTGAGCAATTTTGATGAAAAAACGCGAAAATAACCATGAAGGAAGCGTTTTATCGAAAAACGGACTTCAGATTCGTGTTCAGCACCCCGAAAAACCCCTTAGAGAGTAGGTTTGAAAGCGATTAAACAGAGTTTATTTTTGAGCAATTTTGATGAAAAAACGCGAAAATAACCATGAAGGAAGCGTTTTATCGAAAAAAGGACTTCAGATTCGTGTTCAGCACCCCGAAAAACCCCTTAGAGAGTAGGTTTGAAAGCGATTAAACAGAGTTTATTTTTGAGCAATTTTGATGAAAAAACGCGAAAATAACCATGAAGGAAGCGTTTTATCGAAAAAAGGACTTCAGATTCGTGTTCAGCACCCCGAAAAACCCCTTAGAGAGTAGGTTTGAAAGCGATTAAACAGAGTTTATTTTTGAGCAATTTTGATGAAAAAACGCGAAAATAACCATGAAGGAAGCGTTTTATCGAAAAAAGGACTTCAGATTCGTGTTCAGCACCCCGAAAAACCCCTTAGAGAGTAGGTTTGAAAGCGATTAAACAGAGTTAATTTTTGAGCAATTTTGATGAAAAAACGCGAAAATAACCATGAAGGAAGCGTTTTATCGAAAAAAGGACTTCAGATTCGTGTTCAGCACCCCGAAAAACCCCTTAGAGAGTAGGTTTGAAAGCGATTAAACAGAGTTATTTTTGAGCAATTTTGATGAAAAAACGCGAAAATAACCATGAAGGAAGCGTTTTATCGAAAAAAGGACTTCAGATTCGTGTTCAGCACCCCGAAAAACCCCTTAGAGAGTAGGTTTGAAAGCGATTAAACAGAGTTTATTTTTGAGCAATTTTGATGAAAAAACGCGAAAATAACCATGAAGGAAGCGTTTTATCGAAAAAAGGACTTCAGATTCGTGTTCAGCACCCCGAAAAACCCCTTAGAGAGTAGGTTTGAAAGCGATTAAACAGAGTTTATTTTTGAGCAATTTTGATGAAAAAACGCGAAAATAACCATGAAGGAAGCGTTTTATCGAAAAAAGGACTTCAGATTCGTGTTCAGCACCCCGAAAAACCCCTTAGAGAGTAGGTTTGAAAGCGATTAAACAGAGTTAATTTTTGAGCAATTTTGATGAAAAAACGCGAAAATAACCATGAAGGAAGCGTTTTATCGAAAAAAGGACTTCAGATTCGTGTTCAGCACCCCGAAAAACCCCTTAGAGAGTAGGTTTGAAAGCGATTAAACAGAGTTAATTTTTGAGCAATTTTGATGAAAAAACGCGAAAATAACCATGAAGGAAGCGTTTTATCGAAAAAAGGACTTCAGATTCGTGTTCAGCACCCCGAAAAACCCCTTAGAGAGTAGGTTTGAAAGCGATTAAACAGAGTTAATTTTTGAGCAATTTTGATGAAAAAACGCGAAAATAACCATGAAGGAAGCGTTTTATCGAAAAAAGGACTTCAGATTCGTGTTCAGCACCCCGAAAAACCCCTTAGAGAGTAGGTTTGAAAGCGATTAAACAGAGTTAATTTTTGAGCAATTTTGATGAAAAAACGCGAAAATAACCATGAAGGAAGCGTTTTATCGAAAAAAGGACTTCAGATTCGTGTTCAGCACCCCGAAAAACCCCTTAGAGAGTAGGTTTGAAAGCGATTAAACAGAGTTAATTTTTGAGCAATTTTGATGAAAAAACGCGAAAATAACCATGAAGGAAGCGTTTTATCGAAAAAAGGACTTCAGATTCGTGTTCAGCACCCCGAAAAACCCCTTAGAGAGTAGGTTTGAAAGCGATTAAACAGAGTTAATTTTTGAGCAATTTTGATGAAAAAACGCGAAAATAACCATGAAGGAAGCGTTTTATCGAAAAAAGGACTTCAGATTCGTGTTCAGCACCCCGAAAAACCCCTTAGAGAGTAGGTTTGAAAGCGATTAAACAGAGTTAATTTTTGAGCAATTTTGATGAAAAAACGCGAAAATAACCATGAAGGAAGCGTTTTATCGAAAAAAGGACTTCAGATTCGTGTTCAGCACCCCGAAAAACCCCTTAGAGAGTAGGTTTGAAAGCGATTAAACAGAGTTAATTTTTGAGCAATTTTGATGAAAAAACGCGAAAATAACCATGAAGGAAGCGTTTTATCGAAAAAAGGACTTCAGATTCGTGTTCAGCACCCCGAAAAACCCCTTAGAGTAGGTTTGAAAGCGATTAAACAGAGTTAATTTTTGAGCAATTTTGATGAAAAAACGCGAAAATAACCATGAAGGAAGCGTTTTATCGAAAAAAGGACTTCAGATTCGTGTTCAGCACCCCGAAAAACCCCTTAGAGAGTAGGTTTGAAAGCGATTAAACAGAGTTAATTTTTGAGCAATTTTGATGAAAAAACGCGAAAATAACCATGAAGGAAGCGTTTTATCGAAAAAAGGACTTCAGATTCGTGTTCAGCACCCCGAAAAACCCCTTAGAGAGTAGGTTTGAAAGCGATTAAACAGAGTTAATTTTTGAGCAATTTTGATGAAAAAACGCGAAAATAACCATGAAGGAAGCGTTTTATCGAAAAACGGACTTCAGATTCGTGTTCAGCACCCCGAAAAACCCCTTAGAGAGTAGGTTTGAAAGCGATTAAACAGAGTTAATTTTTGAGCAATTTTGATGAAAAAACGCGAAAATAACCATGAAGGAAGCGTTTTATCGAAAAACGGACTTCAGATTCGTGTTCAGCACCCCGAAAAACCCCTTAGAGAGTAGGTTTGAAAGCGATTAAACAGAGTTTTAATTTTTGAGCAATTTTGATGAAAAAACGCGAAAATAACCATGAAGGAAGCGTTTTATCGAAAAACGGACTTCAGATTCGTGTTCAGCACCCCGAAAAACCCCTTAGAGAGTAGGTTTGAAAGCGATTAAACAGAGTTAATTTTTGAGCAATTTTGATGAAAAAACGCGAAAATAACCATGAAGGAAGCGTTTTATCGAAAAAAGGACTTCAGATTCGTGTTCAGCACCCCGAAAAACCCCTTAGAGAGTAGGTTTGAAAGCGATTAAACAGAGTTTATTTTTGAGCAATTTTGATGAAAAAACGCGAAAATAACCATGAAGGAAGCGTTTTATCGAAAAAAGGACTTCAGATTCGTGTTCAGCACCCCGAAAAACCCCTTAGAGAGTAGGTTTGAAAGCGATTAAACAGAGTTAATTTTTGAGCAATTTTGATGAAAAAACGCGAAAATAACCGAAGAAGCGTTTTATCGAAAAACGGACTTCAGATTCGTGTTCAGCACCCCGAAAAACCCCTTAGAGAGTAGGTTTGAAAGCGATTAAACAGAGTTAATTTTTGAGCAATTTTGATGAAAAAACGCGAAAATAACCATGAAGGAAGCGTTTTATCGAAAAAAGGACTTCAGATTCGTGTTCAGCACCCCGAAAAACCCCTTAGAGAGTAGGTTTGAAAGCGATTAAACAGAGTTTATTTTTGAGCAATTTTGATGAAAAAACGCGAAAATAACCATGAAGGAAGCGTTTTATCGAAAAAAGGACTTCAGATTCGTGTTCAGCACCCCGAAAAACCCCTTAGAGAGTAGGTTTGAAAGCGATTAAACAGAGTTAATTTTTGAGCAATTTTGATGAAAAAACGCGAAAATAACCATGAAGGAAGCGTTTTATCGAAAAAAGGACTTCAGATTCGTGTTCAGCACCCCGAAAAACCCCTTAGAGAGTAGGTTTGAAAGCGATTAAACAGAGTTTATTTTTGAGCAATTTTGATGAAAAAACGCGAAAATAACCATGAAGGAAGCGTTTTATCGAAAAAAGGACTTCAGATTCGTGTTCAGCACCCCGAAAAACCCCTTAGAGAGTAGGTTTGAAAGCGATTAAACAGAGTTTATTTTTGAGCAATTTTGATGAAAAAACGCGAAAATAACCATGAAGGAAGCGTTTTATCGAAAAAAGGACTTCAGATTCGTGTTCAGCACCCCGAAAAACCCCTTAGAGAGTAGGTTTGAAAGCGATTAAACAGAGTTTATTTTTGAGCAATTTTGATGAAAAAACGCGAAAATAACCATGAAGGAAGCGTTTTATCGAAAAAAGGACTTCAGATTCGTGTTCAGCACCCCGAAAAACCCCTTAGAGAGTAGGTTTGAAAGCGATTAAACAGAGTTAATTTTTGAGCAATTTTGATGAAAAAACGCGAAAATAACCATGAAGGAAGCGTTTTATCGAAAAAAGGACTTCAGATTCGTGTTCAGCACCCCGAAAAACCCCTTAGAGAGTAGGTTTGAAAGCGATTAAACAGAGTTAATTTTTGAGCAATTTTGATGAAAAAACGCGAAAATAACCATGAAGGAAGCGTTTTATCGAAAAAAGGACTTCAGATTCGTGTTCAGCACCCCGAAAAACCCCTTAGAGAGTAGGTTTGAAAGCGATTAAACAGAGTTTATTTTTGAGCAATTTTGATGAAAAAACGCGAAAATAACCATGAAGGAAGCGTTTTATCGAAAAAAGGACTTCAGATTCGTGTTCAGCACCCCGAAAAACCCCTTAGAGAGTAGGTTTGAAAGCGATTAAACAGAGTTAATTTTTGAGCAATTTTGATGAAAAAACGCGAAAATAACCATGAAGGAAGCGTTTTATCGAAAAAAGGACTTCAGATTCGTGTTCAGCACCCCGAAAAACCCCTTAGAGAGTAGGTTTGAAAGCGATTAAACAGAGTTAATTTTTGAGCAATTTTGATGAAAAAACGCGAAAATAACCATGAAGGAAGCGTTTTATCGAAAAAAGGACTTCAGATTCGTGTTCAGCACCCCGAAAAACCCCTTAGAGAGTAGGTTTGAAAGCGATTAAACAGAGTTAATTTTTGAGCAATTTTGATGAAAAAACGCGAAAATAACCATGAAGGAAGCGTTTTATCGAAAAAAGGACTTCAGATTCGTGTTCAGCACCCCGAAAAACCCCTTAGAGAGTAGGTTTGAAAGCGATTAAACAGAGTTAATTTTTGAGCAATTTTGATGAAAAAACGCGAAAATAACCATGAAGGAAGCGTTTTATCGAAAAAAGGACTTCAGATTCGTGTTCAGCACCCCGAAAAACCCCTTAGAGAGTAGGTTTGAAAGCGATTAAACAGAGTTAATTTTTGAGCAATTTTGATGAAAAAACGCGAAAATAACCATGAAGGAAGCGTTTTATCGAAAAAAGGACTTCAGATTCGTGTTCAGCACCCCGAAAAACCCCTTAGAGAGTAGGTTTGAAAGCGATTAAACAGAGTTTATTTTTTGAGCAATTTTGATGAAAAAACGCGAAAATAACCATGAAGGAAGCGTTTTATCGAAAAAAGGACTTCAGATTCGTGTTCAGCACCCCGAAAAACCCCTTAGAGAGTAGGTTTGAAAGCGATTAAACAGAGTTTATTTTTGAGCAATTTTGATGAAAAAACGCGAAAATAACCATGAAGGAAGCGTTTTATCGAAAAAAGGACTTCAGATTCGTGTTCAGCACCCCGAAAAACCCCTTAGAGAGTAGGTTTGAAAGCGATTAAACAGAGTTAATTTTTGAGCAATTTTGATGAAAAAACGCGAAAATAACCATGAAGGAAGCGTTTTATCGAAAAAAGGACTTCAGATTCGTGTTCAGCACCCCGAAAAACCCCTTAGAGAGTAGGTTTGAAAGCGATTAAACAGAGTTAATTTTTGAGCAATTTTGATGAAAAAACGCGAAAATAACCATGAAGGAAGCGTTTTATCGAAAAAAGGACTTCAGATTCGTGTTCAGCACCCCGAAAAACCCCTTAGAGAGTAGGTTTGAAAGCGATTAAACAGAGTTAATTTTTGAGCAATTTTGATGAAAAAACGCGAAAATAACCATGAAGGAAGCGTTTTATCGAAAAAAGGACTTCAGATTCGTGTTCAGCACCCCGAAAAACCCCTTAGAGAGTAGGTTTGAAAGCGATTAAACAGAGTTAATTTTTGAGCAATTTTGATGAAAAAACGCGAAAATAACCATGAAGGAAGCGTTTTATCGAAAAAAGGACTTCAGATTCGTGTTCAGCACCCCGAAAAACCCCTTAGAGAGTAGGTTTGAAAGCGATTAAACAGAGTTAATTTTTGAGCAATTTTGATGAAAAAACGCGAAAATAACCATGAAGGAAGCGTTTTATCGAAAAAAGGACTTCAGATTCGTGTTCAGCACCCCGAAAAACCCCTTAGAGAGTAGGTTTGAAAGCGATTAAACAGAGTTAATTTTTGAGCAATTTTGATGAAAAAACGCGAAAATAACCATGAAGGAAGCGTTTTATCGAAAAAAGGACTTCAGATTCGTGTTCAGCACCCCGAAAAACCCCTTAGAGAGTAGGTTTGAAAGCGATTAAACAGAGTTAATTTTTGAGCAATTTTGATGAAAAAACGCGAAAATAACCATGAAGGAAGCGTTTTATCGAAAAAAGGACTTCAGATTCGTGTTCAGCACCCCGAAAAACCCCTTAGAGAGTAGGTTTGAAAGCGATTAAACAGAGTTAATTTTTGAGCAATTTTGATGAAAAAACGCGAAAATAACCATGAAGGAAGCGTTTTATCGAAAAAAGGACTTCAGATTCGTGTTCAGCACCCCGAAAAACCCCTTAGAGAGTAGGTTTGAAAGCGATTAAACAGAGTTAATTTTTGAGCAATTTTGATGAAAAAACGCGAAAATAACCATGAAGGAAGCGTTTTATCGAAAAAAGGACTTCAGATTCGTGTTCAGCACCCCGAAAAACCCCTTAGAGAGTAGGTTTGAAAGCGATTAAACAGAGTTAATTTTTTGAGCAATTTTGATGAAAAAACGCGAAAATAACCATGAAGGAAGCGTTTTATCGAAAAAAGGACTTCAGATTCGTGTTCAGCACCCCGAAAAACCCCTTAGAGAGTAGGTTTGAAAGCGATTAAACAGAGTTAATTTTTGAGCAATTTTGATGAAAAAACGCGAAAATAACCATGAAGGAAGCGTTTTATCGAAAAAAGGACTTCAGATTCGTGTTCAGCACCCCGAAAAACCCCTTAGAGAGTAGGTTTGAAAGCGATTAAACAGAGTTAATTTTTGAGCAATTTTGATGAAAAAACGCGAAAATAACCATGAAGGAAGCGTTTTATCGAAAAAAGGACTTCAGATTCGTGTTCAGCACCCCGAAAAACCCCTTAGAGAGTAGGTTTGAAAGCGATTAAACAGAGTTAATTTTTGAGCAATTTTGATGAAAAAACGCGAAAATAACCATGAAGGAAGCGTTTTATCGAAAAAAGGACTTCAGATTCGTGTTCAGCACCCCGAAAAACCCCTTAGAGAGTAGGTTTGAAAGCGATTAAACAGAGTTAATTTTTGAGCAATTTTGATGAAAAAACGCGAAAATAACCATGAAGGAAGCGTTTTATCGAAAAAAGGACTTCAGATTCGTGTTCAGCACCCCGAAAAACCCCTTAGAGAGTAGGTTTGAAAGCGATTAAACAGAGTTTATTTTTGAGCAATTTTGATGAAAAAACGCGAAAATAACCATGAAGGAAGCGTTTTATCGAAAAAAGGACTTCAGATTCGTGTTCAGCACCCCGAAAAACCCCTTAGAGAGTAGGTTTGAAAGCGATTAAACAGAGTTTTTTTTGAGCAATTTTGATGAAAAAACGCGAAAATAACCATGAAGGAAGCGTTTTATCGAAAAAAGGACTTCAGATTCGTGTTCAGCACCCCGAAAAACCCCTTAGAGAGTAGGTTTGAAAGCGATTAAACAGAGTTAATTTTTGAGCAATTTTGATGAAAAAACGCGAAAATAACCATGAAGGAAGCGTTTTATCGAAAAAAGGACTTCAGATTCGTGTTCAGCACCCCGAAAAACCCCTTAGAGAGTAGGTTTGAAAGCGATTAAACAGAGTTTATTTTTGAGCAATTTTGATGAAAAAACGCGAAAATAACCATGAAGGAAGCGTTTTATCGAAAAAAGGACTTCAGATTCGTGTTCAGCACCCCGAAAAACCCCTTAGAGAGTAGGTTTGAAAGCGATTAAACAGAGTTAATTTTTGAGCAATTTTGATGAAAAAACGCGAAAATAACCATGAAGGAAGCGTTTTATCGAAAAAAGGACTTCAGATTCGTGTTCAGCACCCCGAAAAACCCCTTAGAGAGTAGGTTTGAAAGCGATTAAACAGAGTTAATTTTTGAGCAATTTTGATGAAAAAACGCGAAAATAACCATGAAGGAAGCGTTTTATCGAAAAAAGGACTTCAGATTCGTGTTCAGCACCCCGAAAAACCCCTTAGAGAGTAGGTTTGAAAGCGATTAAACAGAGTTAATTTTTGAGCAATTTTGATGAAAAAACGCGAAAATAACCATGAAGGAAGCGTTTTATCGAAAAAAGGACTTCAGATTCGTGTTCAGCACCCCGAAAAACCCCTTAGAGAGTAGGTTTGAAAGCGATTAAACAGAGTTAATTTTTGAGCAATTTTGATGAAAAAACGCGAAAATAACCATGAAGGAAGCGTTTTATCGAAAAAAGGACTTCAGATTCGTGTTCAGCACCCCGAAAAACCCCTTAGAGAGTAGGTTTGAAAGCGATTAAACAGAGTTTATTTTTGAGCAATTTTGATGAAAAAACGCGAAAATAACCATGAAGGAAGCGTTTTATCGAAAAAAGGACTTCAGATTCGTGTTCAGCACCCCGAAAAACCCCTTAGAGAGTAGGTTTGAAAGCGATTAAACAGAGTTAATTTTTGAGCAATTTTGATGAAAAAACGCGAAAATAACCATGAAGGAAGCGTTTTATCGAAAAAAGGACTTCAGATTCGTGTTCAGCACCCCGAAAAACCCCTTAGAGAGTAGGTTTGAAAGCGATTAAACAGAGTTTATTTTTGAGCAATTTTGATGAAAAAACGCGAAAATAACCATGAAGGAAGCGTTTTATCGAAAAAAGGACTTCAGATTCGTGTTCAGCACCCCGAAAAACCCCTTAGAGAGTAGGTTTGAAAGCGATTAAACAGAGTTAATTTTTGAGCAATTTTGATGAAAAAACGCGAAAATAACCATGAAGGAAGCGTTTTATCGAAAAACGGACTTCAGATTCGTGTTCAGCACCCCGAAAAACCCCTTAGAGAGTAGGTTTGAAAGCGATTAAACAGAGTTAATTTTTGAGCAATTTTGATGAAAAAACGCGAAAATAACCATGAAGGAAGCGTTTTATCGAAAAAAGGACTTCAGATTCGTGTTCAGCACCCCGAAAAACCCCTTAGAGAGTAGGTTTGAAAGCGATTAAACAGAGTTAATTTTTGAGCAATTTTGATGAAAAAACGCGAAAATAACCATGAAGGAAGCGTTTTATCGAAAAAAGGACTTCAGATTCGTGTTCAGCACCCCGAAAAACCCCTTAGAGAGTAGGTTTGAAAGCGATTAAACAGAGTTAATTTTTGAGCAATTTTGATGAAAAAACGCGAAAATAACCATGAAGGAAGCGTTTTATCGAAAAAAGGACTTCAGATTCGTGTTCAGCACCCCGAAAAACCCCTTAGAGAGTAGGTTTGAAAGCGATTAAACAGAGTTAATTTTTGAGCAATTTTGATGAAAAAACGCGAAAATAACCATGAAGGAAGCGTTTTATCGAAAAAAGGACTTCAGATTCGTGTTCAGCACCCCGAAAAACCCCTTAGAGAGTAGGTTTGAAAGCGATTAAACAGAGTTAATTTTTGAGCAATTTTGATGAAAAAACGCGAAAATAACCATGAAGGAAGCGTTTTATCGAAAAAAGGACTTCAGATTCGTGTTCAGCACCCCGAAAAACCCCTTAGAGAGTAGGTTTGAAAGCGATTAAACAGAGTTAATTTTTGAGCAATTTTGATGAAAAAACGCGAAAATAACCATGAAGGAAGCGTTTTATCGAAAAAAGGACTTCAGATTCGTGTTCAGCACCCCGAAAAACCCCTTAGAGAGTAGGTTTGAAAGCGATTAAACAGAGTTAATTTTTGAGCAATTTTGATGAAAAAACGCGAAAATAACCATGAAGGAAGCGTTTTATCGAAAAAAGGACTTCAGATTCGTGTTCAGCACCCCGAAAAACCCCTTAGAGAGTAGGTTTGAAAGCGATTAAACAGAGTTAATTTTTGAGCAATTTTGATGAAAAAACGCGAAAATAACCATGAAGGAAGCGTTTTATCGAAAAAAGGACTTCAGATTCGTGTTCAGCACCCCGAAAAACCCCTTAGAGAGTAGGTTTGAAAGCGATTAAACAGAGTTAATTTTTGAGCAATTTTGATGAAAAAACGCGAAAATAACCATGAAGGAAGCGTTTTATCGAAAAAAGGACTTCAGATTCGTGTTCAGCACCCCGAAAAACCCCTTAGAGAGTAGGTTTGAAAGCGATTAAACAGAGTTAATTTTTGAGCAATTTTGATGAAAAAACGCGAAAATAACCATGAAGGAAGCGTTTTATCGAAAAAAGGACTTCAGATTCGTGTTCAGCACCCCGAAAAACCCCTTAGAGAGTAGGTTTGAAAGCGATTAAACAGAGTTAATTTTTGAGCAATTTTGATGAAAAAACGCGAAAATAACCATGAAGGAAGCGTTTTATCGAAAAAAGGACTTCAGATTCGTGTTCAGCACCCCGAAAAACCCCTTAGAGAGTAGGTTTGAAAGCGATTAAACAGAGTTAATTTTTGAGCAATTTTGATGAAAAAACGCGAAAATAACCATGAAGGAAGCGTTTTATCGAAAAAAACGGACTTCAGATTCGTGTTCAGCACCCCGAAAAACCCCTTAGAGAGTAGGTTTGAAAGCGATTAAACAGAGTTAATTTTTGAGCAATTTTGATGAAAAAACGCGAAAATAACCATGAAGGAAGCGTTTTATCGAAAAAAGGACTTCAGATTCGTGTTCAGCACCCCGAAAAACCCCTTAGAGTAGGTTTGAAAGCGATTAAACAGAGTTAATTTTTGAGCAATTTTGATGAAAAAACGCGAAAATAACCATGAAGGAAGCGTTTTATCGAAAAAAGGACTTCAGATTCGTGTTCAGCACCCCGAAAAACCCCTTAGAGAGTAGGTTTGAAAGCGATTAAACAGAGTTTATTTTTGAGCAATTTTGATGAAAAAACGCGAAAATAACCATGAAGGAAGCGTTTTATCGAAAAAAGGACTTCAGATTCGTGTTCAGCACCCCGAAAAACCCCTTAGAGAGTAGGTTTGAAAGCGATTAAACAGAGTTTATTTTTGAGCAATTTTGATGAAAAAACGCGAAAATAACCATGAAGGAAGCGTTTTATCGAAAAAAGGACTTCAGATTCGTGTTCAGCACCCCGAAAAACCCCTTAGAGAGTAGGTTTGAAAGCGATTAAACAGAGTTTATTTTTGAGCAATTTTGATGAAAAAACGCGAAAATAACCATGAAGGAAGCGTTTTATCGAAAAAGTTTAATAGAAAATCATGTTTAACCCTACCTAAAATTAAAGGAAATGGGCTCACTCCCATATTCGAGTTGAGGGCGCTTGGAACGGCCAGATGGGAAACTGCCAGTTATCAAGAAGGCGATAACAGAACTCGAAAAACGCAAATCTTGGCCGCATTAATCATGCCATAAATCGGGAATGGTTTGACCTACAGACCTGGGAAGGGGCTCATTCGATTCCTCATGGAAAGTTCTACAAAACAAGTCCACATTTAGGCCGCCTTGATGTTTTTTGAGGTTTTTAGGGATTTTACAAAACTTTGACAACCCTTAAATGGCACTTCAATTTGAGTTAGAAAGCTGGCTAAAGAATTGGGGCGTTGTCGGACCAACATGGATTTTTCCTGAAAATTTCAGATGTTTTGGTCCAGCCGTTTGGGAGAAATCTTGCGTACGGCGTACGGCGGACGGACGGCGGACGGACGGAAAATTTTTTATTGCAGATTTGGATTCCAGACCCTTTGAAACGTAAACCATGAAATTTTCAGGGGGTTAGAAATTTTTTTTTCGAGAGCGATTACTATGGTTTATTATTGAATAATAAAAAAAAACGCGAAAATAACCATGGACTTCAGATTCGTGTTCAGCACCCCGAAAAACCCCTTAGAGAGTAGGTTTGAAAGCGATTAAACAGAGTTTATTTTTTTGAGCAATTTTGATGAAAAAACGCGAAAATAACCATGAAGGAAGCGTTTTATCGAAAAAAGGACTTCAGATTCGTGTTCAGCACCCAGAAAACCCCTTAGAGAGTAGGTTTGAAAGCGATTAAACAGAGTTTATTTTTGAGCAATTTTGATGAAAAAACGCGAAAATAACCATGAAGGAAGCGTTTTATCGAAAAACGGACTTCAGATTCGTGTTCAGCACCCCGAAAAACCCCTTAGAGAGTAGGTTTGAAAGCGATTAAACAGAGTTTATTTTTGAGCAATTTTGATGAAAAAACGCGAAAATAACCATGAAGGAAGCGTTTTATCGAAAAAGGACTTTAGATTCGTGTTCAGGACCCGATTAAACAGAAAAAAACCCCTTAGAGAGTAGGTTTGAAAGCGATTAAACAGAGTTTATTTTTGAGCAATTTTGATGAAAAAACGCGAAAATAACCATGAAGGAAGCGTTTTATCGAAAAAAGGACTTCAGATTCGTGTTCAGCACCCCGAAAACCCCTTAGAGAGTAGGTTTGAAAGCGATTAAACAGAGTTTATTTTTGAGCAATTTTGATGAAAAAACGCGAAAATAACCATGAAGGAAGCGTTTTATCGAAAAAAGGACTTCAGATTCGTGTTCAGCACCCCGAAAAACCCCTTAGAGAGTAGGTTTGAAAGCGATTAAACAGAGTTTATTTTTGAGCAATTTTGATGAAAAAACGCGAAAATAACCATGAAGGAAGCGTTTTATCGAAAAAAGGACTTCAGATTCGTGTTCAGCACCCCGAAAAACCCCTTAGAGAGTAGGTTTGAAAGCGATTAAACAGAGTTTATTTTTGAGCAATTTTGATGAAAAAACGCGAAAATAACCATGAAGGAAGCGTTTTATCGAAAAAAGGACTTCAGATTCGTGTTCAGCACCCCGAAAACCCCTTAGAGAGTAGGTTTGAAAGCGATTAAACAGAGTTTATTTTTGAGCAATTTTGATGAAAAAACGCGAAAA
This sequence comes from Creontiades dilutus, assembly GCA_031894815.1. Classification (NCBI taxonomy): domain Eukaryota; kingdom Metazoa; phylum Arthropoda; class Insecta; order Hemiptera; family Miridae; genus Creontiades; species Creontiades dilutus. The sequence goes on along the minus strand of JAVIWC010001753.1, from coordinate 13,310 downwards.
TAACCATGAAGGAAGCGTTTTATCGAAAAAAGGACTTTAGATTCGTGTTCAGCACCCCGAAAACCCCTTAGAGAGTAGGTTTGAAAGCGATTAAACAGAGTTTATTTTTGAGCAATTTTGATGAAAAAACGCGAAAATAACCATGAAGGAAGCGTTTTATCGAAAAAAGGACTTCAGATTCGTGTTCAGCACCCCGAAAAACCCCTTAGAGAGTAGGTTTGAAAGCGATTAAACAGAGTTTATTTTTGAGCAATTTTGATGAAAAAACGCGAAAATAACCATGAAGGAAGCGTTTTATCGAAAAAGGACTTCAGATTCGTGTTCAGCACCCCGAAAAACCCCTTAGAGAGTAGGTTTGAAAGCGATTAAACAGAGTTTATTTTTGAGCAATTTTGATGAAAAAACGCGAAAATAACCATGAAGGAAGCGTTTTATCGAAAAAAGGACTTCAGATTCGTGTTCAGCACCCCGAAAAACCCCTTAGAGAGTAGGTTTGAAAGCGATTAAACAGAGTTTATTTTTGAGCAATTTTGATGAAAAAACGCGAAAATAACCATGAAGGAAGCGTTTTATCGAAAAACGGACTTCAGATTCGTGTTCAGCACCCCGAAAAACCCTTAGAGAGTAGGTTTGAAAGCGATTAAACAGAGTTTATTTTTGAGCAATTTTGATGAAAAAACGCGAAAATAACCATGAAGGAAGCGTTTTATCGAAAAAAGGACTTCAGATTCGTGTTCAGCACCCCGAAAAACCCCTTAGAGAGTAGGTTTGAAAGCGATTAAACAGAGTTAATTTTTGAGCAATTTTGATGAAAAAACGCGAAAATAACCATGAAGGAAGCGTTTTATCGAAAAACGGACTTCAGATTCGTGTTCAGCACCCCGAAAAACCCCTTAGAGAGTAGGTTTGAAAGCGATTAAACAGAGTTTATTTTTGAGCAATTTTGATGAAAAAACGCGAAAATAACCATGAAGGAAGCGTTTTATCGAAAAAAGGACTTCAGATTCGTGTTCAGCACCCCGAAAAACCCCTTAGAGAGTAGGTTTGAAAGCGATTAAACAGAGTTTATTTTTGAGCAATTTTGATGAAAAAACGCGAAAATAACCATGAAGGAAGCGTTTTATCGAAAAAAGGACTTCAGATTCGTGTTCAGCACCCCGAAAAACCCCTTAGAGAGTAGGTTTGAAAGCGATTAAACAGAGTTTATTTTTGAGCAATTTTGATGAAAAAACGCGAAAATAACCATGAAGGAAGCGTTTTATCGAAAAAGGACTTCAGATTCGTGTTCAGCACCCCGAAAAACCCCTTAGAGAGTAGGTTTGAAAGCGATTAAACAGAGTTTATTTTTGAGCAATTTTGATGAAAAAACGCGAAAATAACCATGAAGGAAGCGTTTTATCGAAAAAAGGACTTCAGATTCGTGTTCAGCACCCCGAAAAACCCCTTAGAGAGTAGGTTTGAAAGCGATTAAACAGAGTTTATTTTTGAGCAATTTTGATGAAAAAACGCGAAAATAACCATGAAGGAAGCGTTTTATCGACAAACCTGGACTTCAGATTCGTGTTCAGCACCCCGAAAAACCCCTTAGAGAGTAGGTTTGAAAGCGATTAAACAGAGTTTTTTTTGAGCAATTTTGATGAAAAAACGCGAAAATAACCATGAAGGAAGCGTTTTATCGAAAAAATGGACTTCAGATTCGTGTTCAGCAAGCTGAAAAACCCCTTAGAGAGTAGGTTTGAAAGCGATTAAACAGAGTTTCATTTTTGAGCAATTTTGATGAAAAAACGCGAAAATAACCATGAAGGAAGCGTTTTATCGAAAAAAGGACTTCAGATTCGTGTTCAGCACCCCGAAAAACCCCTTAGAGAGTAGGTTTGAAAGCGATTAAACAGAGTTTATTTTTGAGCAATTTTGATGAAAAAACGCGAAAATAACCATGAAGGAAGCGTTTTATCGAAAAACGGACTTCAGATTCGTGTTCAGCACCCCGAAAAACCCCTTAGAGAGTAGGTTTGAAAGCGATTAAACAGAGTTTATTTTTGAGCAATTTTGATGAAAAAACGCGAAAATAACCATGAAGGAAGCGTTTTATCGAAAAACGGACTTCAGATTCGTGTTCAGCACCCCGAAAAACCCCTTAGAGAGTAGGTTTGAAAGCGATTAAACAGAGTTTATTTTTGAGCAATTTTGATGAAAAAACGCGAAAATAACCATGAAGGAAGCGTTTTATCGAAAAACGGACTTCAGATTCGTGTTCAGCACCCCGAAAAATCCTTAGAGAGTAGGTTTGAAATAGATTAAACAGAGTTTTATTTTTGATCAATTTTGATGAAAAATCGCGAAAATAACCATGAAGGAAGCGTTTTATCGAGAAACGGACTTCAAATTCGTGTTCAGCACCCCGAAAACCCCTTAGAGAGAAGGTTTGAAAGCGACCTTAGAGAGTAGGTTTGAAAGCGATTAAACAGAGTTTATTTTTGAGCAATTTTGATGAAAAAACGCGAAAATAACCATGAAGGAAGCGTTTTATCGAAAAAAGGACTTCAGATTCGTGTTCAGCACCCCGAAAAACCCCTTAGAGAGTAGGTTTGAAAGCGATTAAACAGAGTTTATTTTTGAGCAATTTTGATGAAAAAACGCGAAAATAACCATGAAGGAAGCGTTTTATCGAAAAAAGACTTCAGATTCGTGTTCAGCACCCCGAAAAACCCCTTAGAGAGTAGGTTTGAAAGCGATTAAACAGAGTTTATTTTTGAGCAATTTTGATGAAAAAACGCGAAAATAACCATGAAGGAAGCGTTTTATCGAAAAAAGGACTTCAGATTCGTGTTCAGCACCCCGAAAACCCCTTAGAGAGTAGGTTTGAAAGCGATTAAACAGAGTTTATTTTTGAGCAATTTTGATGAAAAAACGCGAAAATAACCATGAAGGAAGCGTTTTATCGAAAAAAGGGACTTCAGATTCGTGTTCAGCACCCCGAAAAACCCCTTAGAGAGTAGGTTTGAAAGCGATTAAACAGAGTTTATTTTTGAGCAATTTTGATGAAAAAACGCGAAAATAACCATGAAGGAAGCGTTTTATCGAAAAAAGGACTTCAGATTCGTGTTCAGCACCCCGAAAAACCCCTTAGAGAGTAGGTTTGAAAGCGATTAAACAGAGTTTATTTTTGAGCAATTTTGATGAAAAAACGCGAAAATAACCATGAAGGAAGCGTTTTATCGAAAAAAGGACTTCAGATTCGTGTTCAGCACCCCGAAAAACCCCTTAGAGAGTAGGTTTGAAAGCGATTAAACAGAGTTTATTTTTGAGCAATTTTGATGAAAAAACGCGAAAATAACCATGAAGGAAGCGTTTTATCGAAAAAAGGACTTCAGATTCGTGTTCAGCACCCCGAAAAACCCCTTAGAGAGTAGGTTTGAAAGCGATTAAACAGAGTTTATTTTTGAGCAATTTTGATGAAAAAACGCGAAAATAACCATGAAGGAAGCGTTTTATCGAAAAAAGGACTTCAGATTCGTGTTCAGCACCCCGAAAAACCCCTTAGAGAGTAGGTTTGAAAGCGATTAAACAGAGTTTATTTTTGAGCAATTTTGATGAAAAAACGCGAAAATAACCATGAAGGAAGCGTTTTATCGAAAAAAGGACTTCAGATTCGTGTTCAGCACCCCGAAAAACCCCTTAGAGAGTAGGTTTGAAAGCGATTAAACAGAGTTTATTTTTGAGCAATTTTGATGAAAAAACGCGAAAATAACCATGAAGGAAGCGTTTTATCGAAAAAAGGACTTCAGATTCGTGTTCAGCACCCCGAAAAACCCCTTAGAGAGTAGGTTTGAAAGCGATTGAACAGAGTTTATTTTTGAGCAATTTTGATGAAAAAACGCGAAAATAACCATGAAGGAAGCGTTTTATCGAAAAAAGGACTTCAGATTCGTGTTCAGCACCCCGAAAGACCCCTTAGAGAGTAGGTTTGAAAGCGATTAAACAGAGTTTATTTTTGAGCAATTTTGATGAAAAAACGCGAAAATAACCATGAAGGAAGCGTTTTATCGAAAAAGGACTTCAGATTCGTGTTCAGCACCCCGAAAAACCCCTTAGAGAGTAGGTTTGAAAGCGATTAAACAGAGTTTATTTTTGAGCAATTTTGATGAAAAAACGCGAAAATAACCATGAAGGAAGCGTTTTATCGAAAAAAGGACTTCAGATTCGTGTTCAGCACCCCGAAAAACCCCTTAGAGAGTAGGTTTGAAAGCGATTAAACAGAGTTTATTTTTGAGCAATTTTGATGAAAAAACGCGAAAATAACCATGAAGGAAGCGTTTTATCGAAAAAAAAGGACTTCAGATTCGTGTTCAGCACCCCGAAAAACCCCTTAGAGAGTAGGTTTGAAAGCGATTAAACAGAGTTTATTTTTGAGCAATTTTGATGAAAAAACGCGAAAATAACCATGAAGGAAGCGTTTTATCGAAAAAAGGACTTCAGATTCGTGTTCAGCACCCCGAAAAAACACTTAGATAGTAGGTTTGAAAGCGATTAAACAGAGTTAATTTTTGAGCAATTTTGATGAAAAAACGCGAAAATAACCATGAAGGAAGCGTTTTATCAAAAGAAGGACTTCAGATTCGTGTTCAGCATCCCGAAAAACCCCTTAGAGAGTAGGTTTGAAAGCGATTAAACAGAGTTAATTTTTGAGCAATTTTGATGAAAAAACGCGAAAATAACCATGAAGGAAGCGTTTTATCGAAAAAGGACTTCAGATTCGTGTTCAGCACCCCGAAAAACCCCCTAGAGAGTAGGTTTGAAAGCGATTAAACAGAGTTGATTTTTGAGCAATTTTGATGAAAAAACGCGAAAATAACCATGAAGGAAGCGTTTTATCGAAAAAAGGACTTCAGATTCGTGTTCAGCACCCCGAAAAACCCCTTAGAGAGTAGGTTTGAAAGCGATTAAACAGAGTTTATTTTTGAGCAATTTTGATGAAAAAACGCGAAAATAACCATGAAGGAAGCGTTTTATCGAAAAAAGGACTTCAGATTCGTGTTCAGCACCCCGAAAAACCCCTTAGAGAGTAGGTTTGAAAGCGATTAAACAGAGTTTATTTTTGAGCAATTTTGATGAAAAAACGCGAAAATAACCATGAAGGAAGCGTTTTATCGAAAAAAGGACTTCAGATTCGTGTTCAGCACCCCAAAAAACCCCTTAGAGAGTAGGTTTGAAAGCGATTAAACAGAGTTAATTTTTGAGCAATTTTGATGAAAAAACGCGAAAATAACCATGAAGGAAGCGTTATATCGATAAAAGGACTTCAGATTCGTGTTCAGCACCCCGAAAGACCCCTTAGAGAGTAGGTTTGAAAGCGATTAAACAGAGTTTATTTTTGAGCAATTTTGATGAAAAAACGCGAAAATAACCATGAAGGAAGCGTTTTATCGAAAAAAGGACTTCAGATTCGTGTTCAGCACCCACGAAAACCCCTTAGAGAGTAGGTTTGAAAGCGATTAAACAGAGTTTATTTTTGAGCAATTTTGATGAAAAAACGCGAAAATAACCATGAAGGAAGCGTTTTATCGAAAGAAGGACTTCAGATTCGTGTTCAGCACCCCGAAAACCCCTTAGAGAGTAGGTTTGAAAGCGATTAAACAGAGTTTATTTTTGAGCAATTTTGATGAAAAAACGCGAAAATAACCATGAAGGAAGCGTTTTATCGAAAAAAGGACTTCAGATTCGTGTTCAGCACCCCGAAAAAAACCCTTAGAGAGTAGGTTTGAAAGCGATTAAACAGAGTTTATTTTTGAGCAATTTTGATGAAAAAACGCGAAAATAACCATGAAGGAAGCGTTTTATCGAAAAAAGGACTTCAGATTCGTGTTCAGCACCCCGAAAAACCCCTTAGAGAGTAGGTTTGAAAGCGATTAAACAGAGTTTATTTTTGAGCAATTTTGATGAAAAAACGCGAAAATAACCATGAAGGAAGCGTTTTATCGAAAAAAGGACTTCAGATTCGTGTTCAGCACCCCGAAAAACCCCTTAGAGAGTAGGTTTGAAAGCGATTAAACAGAGTTTATTTTTTGAGCAATTTTGATGAAAAAACGCGAAAATAACCATGAAGGAAGCGTTTTATCGAAAAAAGGACTTCAGATTCGTGTTCAGCACCCCGAAAAACCCCTTAGAGAGTAGGTTTGAAAGCGATTAAACAGAGTTTATTTTTGAGCAATTTTGATGAAAAAACGCGAAAATAACCATGAAGGAAGCGTTTTATCGAAAAAAGGACTTCAGATTCGTGTTCAGCACCCCGAAAAAAAACCCTTAGAGAGTAGGTTTGAAAGCGATTAAACAGAGTTTATTTTTGTGCAATTTTGATGAAAAAACGCGAAAATAACCTTGAAGGAAGCGTTTTATCGAAAAAAGGACTTCAGATTCGTGTTCAGCACCCCGAAAACCCCTTAGAGAGTAGGTTTGAAAGCGATTAAACAGAGTTTATTTTTGAGCAATTTTGATGAAAAAACGCGAAAATAACCATGAAGGAAGCGTTTTATCGAAAAAAGGACTTCAGATTCGTGTTCAGCACCCCGAAAAACCCTTAGAGAGTAGGTTTGAAAGCGATTAAACAGAGTTTATTTTTGAGCAATTTTGATGAAAAAACGCGAAAATAACCATGAAGGAAGCGTTTTATCGAAAAAAGGACTTCAGATTCGTGTTCAGCATCCCGAAAAACCCCTTAGAGAGTAGGTTTGAAAGCGATTAAACAGAGTTTATTTTTGAGCAATTTTGATGAAAAAACGCGAAAATAACCATGAAGGAAGCGTTTTATCGAAAAAGGACTTCAGATTCGTGTTCAGCACCCCGAAAACCCAATAGAGAGTAGGTTTGAAAGCGATTAAACAGAGTTTATTTTTGAGCAATTTTGATGAAAAAACGCGAAAATAACCATGAAGGAAGCGTTTTATCGAAAAAAGGACTTCAGATTCGTGTTCAGCACCCCGAAAACCCCTTAGAGAGTAGGTTTGAAAGCGATTAAACAGAGTTTATTTTTGAGCAATTTTGATGAAAAAACGCGAAAATAACCATGAAGGAAGCGTTTTATCGGAAAAAGGACTTCAGATTCGTGTTCAGCACCCCGAAAACCCCTTAGAGAGTAGGTTTGAAAGCGATTAAACAGAGTTTATTTTTGAGCAATTTTGATGAAAAACGCGAAAATAACCATGAAGGAAGCGTTTTATCGAAAAAAGGACTTCAGATTCGTGTTCAGCACCCCGAAAAACCCCTTAGAGAGTAGGTTTGAAAGCGATTAAACAGAGTTTATTTTTGAGCAATTTTGATGAAAAAACGCGAAAATAACCATGAAGGAAGCCTTTTATCGAAAAGAGGACTTCAGATTCGTGTTCAGCACCCCGAAAAACCCCTTAGAGAGTAGGTTTGAAAGCGATTAAACAGAGTTTATTTTTGAGCAATTTTGATGAAAAAAACGCGAAAATAACCATGAAGGAAGCGTTTTATCGTAAAAAGGACTTCAGATTCGTGTTCAGCACCCCGGAAAACCCCTTGGAGAGTAGGTTTGAAAGCGATTAAACAGAGTTTATTTTTGAGCAATTTTGATGAAAAAACGCGAAAATAACCATGAAGGAAGCGTTTTATCGAAAAACGGACTTCAGATTCGTGTTCAGCACCCCGAAAAAACCCCTTAGAGAGTAGGTTTGAAAGCGATTAAACAGAGTTAATTTTTGAGCAATTTTGATGAAAAAACGCGAAAATAGCCATGAAGGAAGCGTTTTATCGGAAAAAGGACTTCAGATTCGTGTTCAGCACCCCGAAAAACCCTTAGAGAGTAGGTTTGAAAGCGATTAAACAGAGTTTATTTTTGAGCAATTTTGATGAAAAAACGCGAAAATAACCATGAAGGAAGCGTTTTATCGAAAAAAGGACTTCAGATTCGTGTTCAGCACCCCGAAAAACCCCTTTAGAGAGTAGGTTTGAAAGCGATTAAACAGAGTTTATTTTTGAGCAATTTTGATGAAAAAACGCGAAAATAACCACGAAGGAAGCGTTTTATCGGAAAAAGGACTTCAGATTCGTGTTCAGCACCCCGAAAAACCCCTTAGAGAGTAGGTTTGAAAGCGATTAAACAGAGTTTATTTTTGAGCAATTTTGATGAAAAAACGCGAAAATAACCATGAAGGAAGCGTTTAATCGAAAAACGGACTTCAGATTCGTGTTCAGCACCCCGAAAAACCCCTTAGAGAGTAGGTTTGAAAGCGATTAAACGGAGTTTATTTTTGAGCAATTTTGATGAAAAAACGCGAAAATAACCATGAAGGAAGCGTTTTATCGAAAAAAGGACTTCAGATTCGTGTTCAGCACACCGAAAAACCCCTTAGAGAGAAGGTTTGAAAGCGATTAAACAGAGTTTATTTTTGAGCAATTTTGATGAAAAAAATTCGAAAATAACCATGAAGGAAGCGTTTTATCGAAAAAAGGACTTCAGATTCGTGTTCAGCATCCCGAAAGACCCCCTAGAGAGTAGGTTTGAAAGCGATTAAACAGAGTTTATTTTTGAGCAATTTTGATGAAAAATCGCGAAAATAACCATGAAGGAAGCGTTTTATCGGAAAACGGACTTCAGATTCGTGTTCAGCACCCCGAAAAACCCCTTAGAGATTAGGTTTGAAAGCGATTAAACAGAGTTTATTTTTGAGCAATTTTGATGAAAAAACGCGAAAATAACCATGAAGGAAGCGTTTTATCGAAAAACGGACTTCAGATTCGTGTTCAGCACCCCGAAAAACCCCTTAGAGAGTAGGTTTGAAAGCGATTAAACCTTAGAGAGTAGGTTTGAAAGCGATTAAACAGAGTTTATTTTTGAGCAATTTTGATGAAAAAACGCGAAAATAACCATGAAGGAAGCGTTTTATCGAAAAAAGGACTTCAGATTCGTGTTCAGCACCCCGAAAAACCCCTTAGAGATTAGGTTTGAAAGCGATTAAACAGAGTTTATTTTTGAGCAATTTTGATGAAAAAACGCGAAAATAACCATGAAGGAAGCGTTTTATCGAAAAAAGGACTTCAGATTCGTGTTCAGCACCCCGAAAAACCCCTTAGAGAGTAGGTTTGAAAGCGATTAAACAGAGTTTATTTTTGAGCAATTTTGATGAAAAAACGCGAAAATAACCATGAAGGAAGCGTTTTATCGAAAAAAGGACTTCAGATTCGTGTTCAGCACCCCGAAAAACCCCTTAGAGAGTAGGTTTGAAAGCGATTAAACAGAGTTTATTTTTGAGCAATTTTGATGAAAAAACGCGAAAATAACCATGAAGGAAGCGTTTTATCGAAAAAAGGACTTCAGATTCGTGTTCAGCACCCCGAAAAACCCCTTAGAGAGTAGGTTTGAAAGCGATTAAACAGAGTTTATTTTTGAGCAATTTTGATGAAAAAACGCGAAAATAACCATGAAGGAAGCGTTTTATCGAAAAAAGGACTTCAGATTCGTGTTCAGCACCCCGAAAAACCCCTTAGAGAGTAGGTTTGAAAGCGATTAAACAGAGTTTATTTTTGAGCAATTTTGATGAAAAAACGCGAAAATAACCATGAAGGAAGCGTTTTATCGAAAAAAGGACTTCAGATTCGTGTTCAGCACCCCGAAAAACCCCTTAGAGAGTAGGTTTGAAAGCGATTAAACAGAGTTTATTTTTGAGCAATTTTGATGAAAAAACGCGAAAATAACCATGAAGGAAGCGTTTTATCGAAAAAAGGACTTCAGATTCGTGTTCAGCACCCCGAAAAACCCCTTAGAGAGTAGGTTTGAAAGCGATTAAACAGAGTTTATTTTTGAGCAATTTTGATGAAAAAACGCGAAAATAACCATGAAGGAAGCGTTTTATCGAAAAAAGGACTTCAGATTCGTGTTCAGCACCCCGAAAAACCCCTTAGAGAGTAGGTTTGAAAGCGATTAAACAGAGTTTATTTTTGAGCAATTTTGATGAAAAAACGCGAAAATAACCATGAAGGAAGCGTTTTATCGAAAAAAGGACTTCAGATTCGTGTTCAGCACCCCGAAAAACCCCTTAGAGAGTAGGTTTGAAAGCGATTAAACAGAGTTTATTTTTGAGCAATTTTGATGAAAAAACGCGAAAATAACCATGAAGGAAGCGTTTTATCGAAAAAAGGACTTCAGATTCGTGTTCAGCACCCCGAAAAACCCCTTAGAGAGTAGGTTTGAAAGCGATTAAACAGAGTTTATTTTTGAGCAATTTTGATGAAAAAACGCGAAAATAACCATGAAGGAAGCGTTTTATCGAAAAAAGGACTTCAGATTCGTGTTCAGCACCCCGAAAAACCCCTTAGAGAGTAGGTTTGAAAGCGATTAAACAGAGTTTATTTTTGAGCAATTTTGATGAAAAAACGCGAAAATAACCATGAAGGAAGCGTTTTATCGAAAAAAGGACTTCAGATTCGTGTTCAGCACCCCGAAAAACCCCTTAGAGAGTAGGTTTGAAAGCGATTAAACAGAGTTTATTTTTGAGCAATTTTGATGAAAAAACGCGAAAATAACCATGAAGGAAGCGTTTTATCGAAAAAAGGACTTCAGATTCGTGTTCAGCACCCCGAAAAACCCCTTAGAGAGTAGGTTTGAAAGCGATTAAACAGAGTTTATTTTTGAGCAATTTTGATGAAAAAACGCGAAAATAACCATGAAGGAAGCGTTTTATCGAAAAAAGGACTTCAGATTCGTGTTCAGCACCCCGAAAAACCCCTTAGAGAGTAGGTTTGAAAGCGATTAAACAGAGTTTATTTTTGAGCAATTTTGATGAAAAAACGCGAAAATAACCATGAAGGAAGCGTTTTATCGAAAAAAGGACTTCAGATTCGTGTTCAGCACCCCGAAAAACCCCTTAGAGATTAGGTTTGAAAGCGATTAAACAGAGTTTATTTTTGAGCAATTTTGATGAAAAAACGCGAAAATAACCATGAAGGAAGCGTTTTATCGAAAAACGGACTTCAGATTCGTGTTCAGCACCCCGAAAAACCCCTTAGAGAGTAGGTTTGAAAGCGATTAAACAGAGTTTATTTTTGAGCAATTTTGATGAAAAAACGCGAAAATAACCATGAAGGAAGCGTTTTATCGAAAAACGGACTTCAGATTCGTGTTCAGCACCCCGAAAAACCCCTTAGAGATTAGGTTTGAAAGCGATTAAACAGAGTTTATTTTTGAGCAATTTTGATGAAAAAACGCGAAAATAACCATGAAGGAAGCGTTTTATCGAAAAAAGGACTTCAGATTCGTGTTCAGCACCCCGAAAAACCCCTTAGAGAGTAGGTTTGAAAGCGATTAAACAGAGTTTATTTTTGAGCAATTTTGATGAAAAAACGCGAAAATAACCATGAAGGAAGCGTTTTATCGAAAAACGGACTTCAGATTCGTGTTCAGCACCCCGAAAAACCCCTTAGAGAGTAGGTTTGAAAGCGATTAAACAGAGTTTATTTTTGAGCAATTTTGATGAAAAAACGCGAAAATAACCATGAAGGAAGCGTTTTATCGAAAAACGGACTTCAGATTCGTGTTCAGCACCCCGAAAAACCCCTTAGAGAGTAGGTTTGAAAGCGATTAAACAGAGTTTATTTTTGAGCAATTTTGATGAAAAAACGCGAAAATAACCATGAAGGAAGCGTTTTATCGAAAAACGGACTTCAGATTCGTGTTCAGCACCCCGAAAAACCCCTTAGAGAGTAGGTTTGAAAGCGATTAAACAGAGTTTATTTTTGAGCAATTTTGATGAAAAAACGCGAAAATAACCATGAAGGAAGCGTTTTATCGAAAAAAGGACTTCAGATTCGTGTTCAGCACCCCGAAAAACCCCTTAGAGAGTAGGTTTGAAAGCGATTAAACAGAGTTTATTTTTGAGCAATTTTGATGAAAAAACGCGAAAATAACCATGAAGGAAGCGTTTTATCGAAAAAAGGACTTCAGATTCGTGTTCAGCATCCCGAAAGACCCCCTAGAGAGTAGGTTTGAAAGGATTAAACAGAGTTTATTTTTGAGCAATTTTGATGAAAAAACGCGAAAATAACCATGAAGGAAGCGTTTTATCGAAAAACGGACTTCAGATTCGTGTTCAGCACCCCGAAAAACCCCTTAGAGAGTAGGTTTGAAACGGATTAAACAGAGTTTATTTTTGAGCAATTTTGATGAAAAATCGCGAAAATAACCATGAAGGAAGCGTTTTATCGAAAAACGGACTTCAGATTCGTGTTCAGCACCCCGAAAAACCCCTTAGAGAGTAGGTTTGAAAGCGGAAGGAAGCGTTTTATCGAAAAACGGACTTCAGATTCGTGTTCAGCACCCCGAAAAACCCCTTAGAGAGTAGGTTTGAAAGCGATTAAACAGAGTTTATTTTTGAGCAATTTTGATGAAAAAACGCGAAAATAACCATGAAGGAAGCGTTTTATCGAAAAACGGACTTCAGATTCGTGTTCAGCACCCCGAAAAACCCCTTAGAGAGTAGGTTTGAAAGCGATTAAACAGAGTTCATTTTTGAGCAATTTTGATGAAAAATCGCGAAAATAACCATGAAGGAAGCGTTTTATCGAAAAACGGACTTCAGATTCGTGTTCAGCACCCCGAAAAACCCCTTAGAGAGTAGGTTTGAAAGAGATTAAACAGAGTTCATTTTTTGAGCAATTTTGATGAAAATTATGAAGATTGATGTCAACTCTACAATAATAAGTGATATAAAAATTTCAATCTTTACGGTTTATCATTTTTAATATTACTATTACCATTGTGATGTACCTACTTGAATAGAAAATATTCCCTCTTCTTGAGTAAAGGGTATTTGCACTTAAATCATTTTTCATTCAAAATGCGTACCTGGATTGATCAGTTGATCGTATTTGTGTCAATCCTGAAATTCAATAATCGCTCTGTCACTTGTGAAACATGGACGCTCCGAAGTTTAGTAGAAATTCAAATCATGAACGCAAGCCAATTGAATAATATACCCCATTGAAAGAATTTGCAGCGTTTCATGCGTATCAGAATGATTCAACCTTGCATGAATGCAAGCCAAATGAATGAAATTGAATAATAAACGCGAGTGAAAGAATTCGCAGCGTTTTTAAACCATCATGTTCCAGGCGTAGGCGAAGCTCCTGGGTGCGTCCAAAAAAAAGTCGTCGAAGTAAAATGTTCATAAAATTGGATGTAGAATCCGATTCTGCTATAAAAATGTTGGGGTTACATTTGGAATAACGAAGTTGGTGCGCGTATACAGTACTAGAAGGATTGATTTAGGAATTTTATGTGTTTTTGAGATGTGAAA
>JAVIWC010001752.1:0-29421 GCA_031894815.1 Creontiades dilutus | reverse complement strand
ATAGCAGCATATCTATAGTGGTTTTGTGTTGCAGTAGTCTTTAAAAGCGGAATTTCCATAAGTCCCTGTTCTTGCAAACGGGTCGCGCATATATGCTGGGGGAAAACATATGATTTTTCTTTTAATAACTGTTTGATCGCACTAAGCTTTATTAAGTTTGTTATATTAAGAATGTTAGTTTTCTTAAATAACGGAGGGGTGTGTTCCAAGAATCTGCTGTTTGTGATTACGCGCATCAATACTTACACAGTGAAAAGAAAAACCTTATAAAACGTAACAGCCCCACAATAGCAGTGCCAAGCATCCAATGACCTAAAAACACTCTACAGGGTGTCCCAGGAGTTATGCACAATCCGACTCCTACGTGTTCTACAACTCATTTCCGACGAAAAGTGCCTATTAGCAATTTTATTTAGAGGCTTCGTTTTCGAGTTATTCGCGATTTAAAATTGTTTTCGTGTTTTCGATATTATGTCACTAAAACTGTCATAACTCCTTCAATTTTAGAGATAAATCAAATTTGAAGACACCGCTAGAAAGAGCGTTAAGTTCTCTATCTATTTGACGTCAGATAACACTTTTTTTGTTATTACATCGAAGATTTGAAATTGCCGCGCGAAATGACAGTTTTGTCAGAATCTTGAAATCGCCTGTTTTTCATCTCGCCCATTAGTACTTGAGACACAACTGTGCAGACCTGGTAAAACGTGCGCCAAAATGTCAGCTTTCTAACGGTGTAGTCTTTTTGGTTTTTAGAGGATGGTGTTTAACTGCAGAAAAACGTGCGTTTTCTGTTAAAATTGAGGTTGAGGTGTTTTCGACCTTACTTCACTAACTCCGGCGTTTTTGAAGTCTTTGCAAATCTAAGGATACCGTTGGAAAAAGCATTGAGTTTCCTATAGTCTTCAACAGTGATTTTCCAAAGGGAACTAAAAGGTTAAAAGCTAGCCTGAAAAGTCGATTTTGTCAAATTTTGAGAAAACACTTTTTTAATGGCTCATTAGTAGTTTTTGATTTTAATGATACATTTGAGCCGGTAAGCCAAAAAAATGCGCAAAAGCTTCAGCTTTCCAATGCTATAAGTAGTTTTTATTTTTTAGAGGGACCTTTTTTGAGAAAATTTAAATTTTATGCAAAACAACGTGGGTGGGGGCAAAGGTTTGCAGTTTCGAGTTTTCGATTTTTTACGGACCACCATTAGGTCCTCTTCTCACCAAAAGTGGCTTATTTTGTAGCTAGGTATCTCCCCCACCTTCAGTGAAAAGAATGAATTTTTTCCTGAAAGATTTAGTTTCGAATTTTCCATTTTAACTCCCCACCTTTTTGCGAACTTTTACCCCCGTCAGTGGGGTAAAGGTTTGCACCAGGTTCGCCCTGCGAACCTTTGCCCCACTTGTAACTTCAGAGCTGGGTAAGCACAGAACATCACAAATTTAACTGTATAAAAGTTTTATTAGGTTCCAAAAATAAAAGGTAACCATGTTTAAAGCCAAACTAGGCTTATCACATCTCAAAAATCACATAAATAAAATTACTTCGGCTCTAGTTGTGAAAAATGCTAAAACGACCAAAAAAACGCTGCAAATTATAACACTTGGGTTTATTATTTTTTGATCAATGCGTGATTGTTCGTGGCATTGTGAATTCTATTTTAGGACGAATTTCTACCGCTTCCAGTCGATTTCAAATCCGAAAATACTGAAAAAATGCCTATCTATAAGCATAGGAAAATCAATTTTAGACCAGAAATCACGATTATTCCATTTGGATGAATTTTTACGGGTCTGAAACCCGTCCCAATCGATTTCGCGTCCAAAATTACTAGGAAAATGATACCAAACATGCCTTTTTCAGCAATACCTCGAAAAAACACGTTTTTTGCACGTTTTTGAGAAGTTTTTCGCCCATAGCATCTTTGCTTTGGGTTGGCTGGAAGTTAGGACCAACTAGACCCGAAGTGGAGTCCATGAGCGAAAGAACGGGTTTTTAAACCAATTTAAAGGGCATTTATTTATTACGGCGGACGGACATTGCAGATTTTGAATCTACGCACCTTGAAACGTAAAACAACAAAGTTTGAGGGGGGTTGTAAAAAATTTTTCCTATACGATTACAAAGGCTTATTATTGAAAATAATAAACCAAAAATAAGAATTCCTGTTATAGAGCATAAGGAATAAATAATACTAGGAAGAGGGGCAAAGGTTTGCAGATGGGGTAAAAGTTCGCTGTGCAAACCTTTACCCCGTAATACCTGCGAACTTATACCCCATCACAGCAGGTTTCGTTGTACAATGGATCGTCGACATTGTTGTTGAGTGAACCGTGGAACCAATTACAGAATCTGAAAGCTTATTAACCGCTCTTGCACACAAAAATAAGCCCAATGCTGTTTGCGCCTTTGTGTGCTGCTGAAAAATCCTCAAAAGTTCTGAAAAATTACATCAAAAATGACAAAAATACACTTACCTCATTTTCTTGGCATGAGGAGTTCAGGCCGCCATGAGCTTTCACGAGGTGACTGACGGAAAGTAAACAAATGCACTGCTTGCCCATTTCCCGCCAATACTCTTCCCGGTCATTTTCAAACTTCATTGAGAACCTTTGCCCCATGCCAACCTTTGCCCGACCCTAAACTCTGCCAACACTGGACATTTTGCCAGATAATGCCTCGCATCCTCAGGCACCTTCAAATTGCATAATGCGCCGTCGTGTTGTCGGTCCGGCCTATTGGGGATCGTGTTCAAGTTGAACAATTCACCCCTTTCTCTCAGAACATTCCCAATCATCCATCCATTCACTGAACTCGTGTATCCGGTGCTTTCGTGATCCAGACTAGCGTACTAACAGTACTAACAGCCTTCCACTCTTCTAATATCTCTGTGTTTATCCTCTCAAAGTCCTGTTTCTCTCTAAATTCGGCATTTCTTTCGCCGGCGTAGGTTTGTGCTAGTTCCCTCCAGGCTGGGTACCACCCATCGTTCCTCTGGATGAGCTGTTTAGCCAAAAAAGTGTTCAGCCTATCATCCGACTGGCCTAGGACCTTACTCATATAGCCCAAATGAAACCTTAGGGTATACTCATACACCTTTACCAGACCCAGTTCATTATATATTACATAATTTGGAGTGGTTTGGGGCAATGTGAAGACTCTTTTCACGAAGTATCTTAATAGTTTTTCCACCTCCTCATGTTCCCGGTATCCCCAAACCTGCCTGGAAAACCTGAAGCTTCCTGTCAAATGGGATGTCATTCCTGGATAGCAGACGTGACCATACACTATTCACCGCTCATTTGCTTATACGGAATAAGTCACTTGCTACGAAGTTGTGGAAACCCTTTTCAAATAAAAACGGAGTAAGATGGAACGTTGTCTATATTTCCACGAAAGTAAAGAGTTACACTGTTACATCGATTTCGACGACGGTTAGGTCATAATCTTAGTATACCTTAGATACTTAGGATTACTATACCTTATTATGGGAAAATTTTGGATAAACTCGGTAAAATTCTGTCGTCCAGGGGTTTATAAATAATCTCAAATCTTCTTTGGGTTCGGTTAAGGATAAAATTAACGTTCAGGATAAAAGTGGGGTTTATAAACTAAAATGTTCATGTGGGCTTGAGTACTGTGGTCAAACTGGTAGGAAATTTAGGGAACGAATAAAAGAGCATGAAAAGGATTTCAGGGACAACAAAGGTGATTCTGCCTTTTCAAGTCGTCTGAATGAATCCAATCATAGCTTTAGTTTTGATCTGACAAACAGGCAATATGTAGAATTTCCTCACTTTTGCCCAAAGGGAGGTATATTGGATCTGCTAGAAAAATTCGAAATAGTTAAGAGTGATAGGTCAGGAAAATGTTTCATCAATGTCATTCCTCAAAATATTTCACCATTATTGGGTTCTTTCTTGCAATAAGTTTGGCTCCCCCTCTCCATAATGATACTATTTGTGCCCCTTTCGCTTTGTAAGCCTTGAGTGGCATTGGTTGGTCCTCCCCGCCCCTTTCACTTCCTTGAGCCAATAGGATTCAATCTCCTCTCACTTGATCCTATATAAGACATGCTTTCTGTGATGTACTTTCAGTTCATGTTTGTTACTGATGATGACCTAACCGTCGAAATCGATTTAACAGTGTAACTCTTTACTTTCGTGGAAATATAGACAACGTTCCATCTTACTCCGTTTTTATTTGCGCATTTGAAAGTTGCAAGCTGAGTGACACTGACGGGGTCACCAACACTCCTAGGTATTTATGCTTATCAAACACCTCCAGCCTCTCACCTCCATAATACCACCTTTCATTGTTATGGAGCGTAAGGCTGGAATTCCTTCCAAACAGCCGGTACATCCTTCTGCACATAATCTTCAGCTCTTGCTGTTTCTTTTCCCGGTGGTTGTTGTTAGACCTGGTTAGTTTGCGATCAAGGAACATCTCCAAGTATTTTACAGAATCGCTGCATGGTATTTTGAATTGGTCACCACTGGTATGACTGATTTTCATGCTCTCAGCTTCATCCTCTACTTGGCAATGTTGTTAGCTGACGCCTTGAGTAGCACTTTCGACATCGACTCGTAGTTGCGAAACAAACATATTGTTCGCAATGTTAGAAGTATTTTCCCCGCAGAGAGAGAGAGAATGAATGAATGAATGACGGAGTTTATTTAACAAACCAGCGTGAGATTAGGACCAATTGGTCCTCTCTTCCATCTACCCTGGAGTCATCAGATATACAATCCTCATACAATCGATACAAAACAAAAATAGTACTCATAAATACACAGAAAAAATATTATAAAATAAATATACGCTTCAACTTTTGTAACTTCTCATTTACACTTAGTAATGTAAGAATTGTCCTTCCTTGTATATTCGATAAATTGTACTCGTTTATTGAGTGAGAATATCGATAGTTGTATTCTATTACTTCACATATGTTGCATGCAATTGAGCTTTATAATCATTTCGGAATGCTAGTACAGTTTTACTTAAATCAAATAAATGTGGGTTTTCATTGTAAATAGTGACGGATTGCTGTAAAAATGATCTACTAAATAATACAGTTCTATGCGTTGGAATTTGTAATGTGGTGGTTGCTTTACGAGTAGGTACAGAGTGCACATCGGAAAGAAAATTGTAGGAGTTATACAAATAAACAGGTTTTTTGAATTTCAGGATTTTAAAGGTCATCATCGCTATAGCTAGCTTCTTCCTCTCGGGAATCTTCAGCCAACCCAACTCTATGTATGCCGGCGTGACGTGATCATCCAATCGCAACCGACATACAAAACGCACCACACAATTAAGTGCTTTCTGCAGCCTGTCAAGTTGGTCGCCGTTCAAGTCACAATAAGCTAGCGAAGCATAGTCAAAACTTGGGATAATAAGGGATTGGGCTAGCTGAGCCCTGACGTATTTTGGAAAATCAAACGCAAGCCTGCGTAATTGGTACAAACCTCTATATACACTTTTACATACGTCGTTCACCTGTTGATCCCAATTCAGTGTATTAGTTACGACGATACCGAGGTTTTTAAATTGGTCTACGAATTCAAGGTTACTGGTCCCTATTGCTATTGGCTCAACACTCGTTGAGTTTATTTTAGCAATAAGCTTAGTATTTCCAACGAACATTGCTTTACTTTTAAGTGCATTTATTGCCATGCCGTGGTCTTGACACCATCTATGAATCCGAGTAAGATCATTGTTGACTTTCAAAATACATTCATTCACCTTACGAACGTCGCCAGATGTGTAAAGTTGCAAATCATCGGCATATGCCATATAATTGCAATCTTGGACTACATGCAGAAGTGTGTTAGAGAATATAACAAAAAGTAGCCCAGATAAAACGGACCCCTGCGGGATTCCAATCTTCACATTTTTCCAAGATGATAGGGTGCCGTCCGGGGATCTTGTGCTTTGCGAGCGGTCAGACAGGTATGAGCTAAACAGTGCCACCAACTGAGGAGATAATCCGATTGATTTAAGGATCGCAAGGAGAATATCATGCCTGACAAGGTCAAACGCACGACTAAAATCAACCCCGACAAACACGGTTACTCTCCGGCTGTCCATAGCTCGTCTCATGTCGTCGAGAACTCCAATTAATGCTGTTTCGGTGCTATAGCATGTTTTATATGCGGATTGCCTGTCGCTGATTAAATTATTCGAAATAACGTAGCTATTTAGTTCTAGGTACATAATTTTGTCAAACACCTTGCCGGGGGCACACAGCAGATTGATGGCTCTAAAATCTTTCTCTGATTTGGGATTTGGTACCTTCTTTAGGGGCATGACCACTGCACTTTTCCATTGCAGAGGGTAGTAGCAGGCTTGGATACAGGCATTATAAATATGGCACAAAATGGGGACAATAACATCTGCCAAGATGTGAAGTATGTCGATCGACAAACCATCGGATCCGACTGAAGGCGATTTTACCATAAATAGGCATTCTCGAACCCTTTCCTCTGTTACCTCCCGCAATATCATGCACTCTTTTGCGCCGCAAATCGAGTCGTAGTGCTGTATAATGGTTGATGCGTCGTTTTCTTGACTATTATTTACAAAATACTCATTTAATTTGTCAATTGGTACTGGTAGGGTCGTTTCACTCTTTTTATCCTTCCCAATTCCAAGACCTCTGACTATATTCCATAAATCTTTTGAATTCCTCGAGCTGTGGAACAATGAATTAAAATAGCGAGTTTTTGCGTTTCTCAGCACCTGTTTTACCTGGTTCCTGAGCTTCTTATAACATCTTAGGCTCTCCGGCGTCTTGGAGCTTCGGTATGACTTGTGCACTTTATCACGAGCTTCCATCATTAGCCTAATATCATTGGATATCCAAGGGGCTGGAAGGTGCTTGGGCTTAATCTTCCTCATGGGACAGTGTTTGTTGAACAAATTAATTATAAAATCGTTAAATATATGCACTTTCTTGTCAATATCTGGTTCCGAAAAAATGATGTCCCATCCAAGCTCACCCGCCTCTTTAACAAACAGCTCCTCCACGAATTTTCGCTTATCGCGCACCATTTTTGTTATTTCCTTGCTCTTGGACATTTTAAATTTAGCGACACAATAAACCAAGTCATGTCTGGATATGCCGGGAATGCTACACTGTCCAAAATTAGGTATCAGTTCCATGTTATTGACTAAAATTAAATCGATGAACGAACTTGAAGAGGGAGTGTGGAAGGTGTCATCCATGGGTAACAACTGAAAATTGCAGTTTTCGATCAGCGATTGAAGTTGTCTCTTATAGGCTGAATTGCTTTTCATATCAGAGTTGAAGTCTCCAAGGATTAATACATTATTATGGCTTGCAAGAATATGGCTCACTCGCTCAAAAACATCTTGGATTCTTCCTACTTTCGGCGGGCGGTAAACCACGCCTATAACCAGTTTACTACCCCGTCCTTCCACCTCTATAAAAATATATTCCGGACTTTTCGAATATGCGGATGGGGATCGGACCAACTCCTTAAATTTCAATTTTTTATGGACTAATAGCGCTACACCACCCCTTCCCTTTCCAGTTCTGTCATTCCTTACCCAGACATAATTATCAAACTTGACTGAATTATCATTAATATCGGGCTTCAAAAACGTCTCGGATAAGGCCATAACGTCAAAAAGCGGCACAATTTCTCTGAGCTCATCCATATGAGCTATAACTGACTCCACATTTAAATGGGCAATTTTCAAATTCTTATTATGATTAAAGGGCGTAAGTTGCCCAGTTAAAGTAGTATTAGCAGTCATCACTATTTTGAAAAATGGATCCAACAGAAATTAGTACGCTCATCAATAACAAATGAAAAAGCTCTGGAACGGTACAATAAATGAAAAATACCCCTAGCTGCAAATCAAAAATCGTAAGGTAAAAACCACTACTAATTACACTCCTATGAATACAATATAATAAATAGCTTCGTTCGCTGTTAAACTTACTAGCAAAAATTTCGGTAAATGTATAAAATGATAAAAAATAGTTTTGGGTACAATACGTGAGACCAATGAGTAATTCCGATGCAGGTAGCCGGGATGAAATCATGAGAGACGCATGACAGTTCGTCAGCTTCCGCTGGGGCTGCTGGAATGTTGGAGGTTTTTTGAATGAATATCCACCAAATCCTCGACCTTCTTCACCTCGTAGCTCATAGAATTCTCATCCTTTCGTATCATTATCCGCCCGTTTCTAATCCATACGAATTTGAAGCGGTTATCCCGTTTGAAGGCTTTCGCACGGTTTAAAAGTTGGCGCTTCGCAAATGTCAAGCTTTGGTTAATGTACACTCGATATGACTCTCCTTGAGTATCGATACCGATATCGTGAGTCGAAAGGTTTCTTTTTTCACGAGCAGCTAACATGAAGGCATCCTTATCGAGCCGGCGAGTGAATGACAGTGAGATAACACCCGGATGAGTGGACTTGGGCGGGACGCGTCTTCGGAAACAATTATCGATCATCGTATCGCTTACATCGAAGTCGACCACCTGACCGATATTTTTTACTATGTTTATAACGTTCTCATCAGTCTTGCTCGGGATTCCGGCTATCTCAATTGTTTTCGCGAGTGCATCCTGTTCCGTTTCGGAAATAGATATCTCCAACTCGCGTACTCTCTTTTCTAATGAATCGTTACGTTCAATTAAACGTTCGTTTTGCTGTTGGAGAGAAGTTAATTCAGCCCGTAGCCCAGTAATCGCCTTTGTGTTCTCCTCAATTAGATCTGAGTAAGTATTAAGATGTTGCTTTATATCTTTCATTTCTTCCGCGCTATTCTTATTGGCTATTCTGACTTCTTTCCTAAAGGCTAGTAGAATTTCCTTCAAATCGGCTTCTTCGTCGCAATCTAGGCCCTCTGCTGTAACCTTCTCCGGGGTAGATTCGTTTACATTTTGATTGCCACAAACTACGTCATCGTTCATAGAAAGCCTTCTAACCTTATTGCAACCTTGACAGAAAAATGGCGTATTGTTATCCTTATAATAAAGGTAATCTTCCTTTGTTACATTTACGCAATCCAGGTGGAAAACACTTTTGCATGGTCCGCATTTCATCTTATAAGCGTTAAAAGCGAAGCCCTTACCACAAGAAGTGCACTTTCCTGACATCTTTCCGTCGAAAATGGGGGAAAACTGAGAGCAATATAACGAAAATCTGTTATCACTTCGATAGCACGAGGTAAACGATTCAAATAACATAATATACATCCTCTAACAATCGCTCAAGTATACATTCAAAAACATTTACAAACAAAAGGTAAGTACTTCAAATTAATCATAATTTTAAATTTAATATGGTACTTCAATTAAGTTAATATTTTTTATAAAAAGAGTATCAATAATAAACATAAGGTGAGAGCTTCGTAATTATTATAATTTGACTTTTCATTATTTAGATTATTTTACATTTTAGACTTCATATTTAATTTTAGTTTCAAGTTTATTTATATTTAATTTATGATTATTTTTAGTCTTAAATTTTAGTTATAGTCAAATGAAGTTTTACATTCACATTATTCGTAATAATTTAATATTCTAACTCGTAATTACATCCAATATTCTATTTCGGTTTTACATTTCAATTATTATTCATTAAACATTTTACATTTTAGTTAATAATCAATATTTTTTACACAAATCTGTGAGAAGATACGTAAATTAATTTCTTGTTTCGAGAATTTATCGTTAATTATAAATATCTAGTAATTTTTCTTTAAAATTATTTCTAAATGTTTCCACTTTCTGTTTCAAATCAAACAAACTTACATTAGCATTATATATTCCAGTAGCTTGCATAACAAAAGACCTACCAAAAACAGATGTCTTATGCGTTGGTATTTGTAGCAACTTAGCTTTTCTTGTGTTTTTTTCATGTATTTGATCCATGAAAGTGAATTCTTGGAAAAGGTAATCAGGATTGCGGAATTTCAAAATTTTGAATAGCATAACCGCAATAGCTAACTTCTTTCTTTCGGATATTTTTAACCAACCTAATTTACGATATGCTGGTGTGACATGATCGTCTATTTTCATCCTAAGGGCGAACCGAACCGCGGCGTTTTGCGCTTTTTGAAGTTTCGCTACTTCTTCGCCACTCAGGTCGCAAAATGCAGTTTGGGCATAATCGAAATTTGGAAAAATGAGGGAAAGAACGAGTTTTTTTCGTACTTCTTCAGGAAAATCAATCGCTACTCTTCTTAGTTGATAAATTGAACTAAAAACTTTCCTACAAATATTGTCTACTTGGTTAGACCATGATAAATTTTCATGCATTTCAATGCCTAAATTTTTACAAGTGAAAACTCTTTCTATTTTAGCATTTTCTATCAACAGATTATGTTCTCCGCTTTGTTCGATTTTTAATAATAGTTTAGGGTTTCCAATAATCATGAATTTTGTTTTATTTTTGTTAATATTCATACCATGCGCTGACGCCCAGTTATGAAGATTGCTCAAGTCACCATTGAGAGCTTGGATGGTTTCAAGGATTTCGCCAGTACTACACGCTCTGTAGATTTGTACATCGTCTGCATAAACTTCGTAGGAAGTTTGAGGAGAGAGGACAGAGGACATTGTACCTAAGTACAGCATGAAAAAAAAGGCAGATAACACAGATCCTTGAGGGGTACCTAAAGATGTTCTCTTCCACGCTGACAAAGAGCCGTCCGGCCCTTTCACACTTTGTCCCTACCATTCATATATGAAGAAAACCATAATGACATTTCAGGTGCCATATTATGAGATTTGAGAATTTTAAGTAATATGTCTCTTCTCAGCATGTCAAAAGCGGAAGAAAAATCTACCATTACTAGGATTGTCAGCTTTCTATCATCCATGGCTCTCCTAACAAAGTCCAGCATAGATATAAGGGCAGTGTCTGTACTAAAACCAGTTCTGTAAGCCGCTTGTTTGCGATCTAGAATTTGGTTTTGTTCAGAAAAATTAGCTAGTTCAGCATACACAATTTTGTCAAGAATTTTTGCCATGGCACAGAGAATAGAAATACCTCTATAATCTTGTACTGATGAAGGCGATTTGCTTTTACCGATTGGTGTGATAATAGCCTTCTTCCATAAATTAGGGTAGGACCCCGTTGTAATTGAGGTATTAAAAATATGTGTCAATACTGGGGTAATGACTTCAGATAGCATTTGTAAAATATCGATAGAAATGCCATCGGGACCTACAGATCTTGAATTTATGGACAACATAACTTTTTGAACCATATCTTCTGTAATTATTCCTATTTTGAAAGGCTCACGATGTTTGAAAACATTTTTATAGCTATTGATTGTTCGAGTAGAGTTGAAATTTTCATCAATTTTACAGAAATAGTCATTCAACGAGTCAATAGATACGGCAAGGGATGCATGTTTATCTTTTTGTTTATTTATTCCATAATTTTTAATTATTTTCCAAAATTCGCGCGGTTGTTTGTTTTCATTAAAAAGATTTTTAAAGTATCGGTTTTTTGAATTCCTAAGTTCCTGTTGTACCTTATTTCTCAATTTTTTATATTTGTTATGAACTTCATTGTTATTGTTTTTTTTATATAACTTATATACCTTATCTCTTTCCACCATTAATGCTCTAATCTCATTATTTATCCATGGAGCAGGGTTATGTTTCACTTTCACTTTAATAAGTGGACAATGTTTGTTGAATAATTGAAGAATTATATTATTTAGCAACTCAACTTTAATATTGATGTCGTTTTCGGCAAAAATTTGATTCCAATCTATGTTTTTAGCTTCTTGAATAAATTCATCCTTTTTGAAATCTCTTGTGTTTCGGATGGTTTTAAACTTTTTAATACATTTTTGTGACTTTAAGTTGATTACACAGAAAATTAAATCATGTTTTGATAATCCTGGGACTTCTGTTTGACCGTATTTGTTAATAATGTTCATGTCATTCACTAGAATTAGGTCAATTAACGAGCTGGAATGGGGAGTATGGTGGGTGGGGGCTAATGGCAACATTGTTAAATTGTGTGCTTTCATAAGCGAGCGAAGTTGTTTACTATAAGCAGAGTCTTCCTTCATATTGGTGTTCCAGTCTCCTAGCATAATTAAATGTTGGTAAGCAGGGAGTAATTTAGTAACTTCTTTAAAGACTAAATCAATCTTACCAATTTTAGGAGGTCTGTACACTACACCAATTACTAATTTTCTTTTGTTTATTTCGATCTCAATGAAAATAAATTCTGGACTTCTGTTATAACATGGCTCGGATTTACAAAGTATTTTATAACTTAATTTAGAATGAATTAGAAAAGCTACCCCTCCACCACCTCGCCCAATACGGTCGTTGCGAATCCAGGTATAATCCGGGATCGGAAGAGTAGTAGATAAAATATCTGGCTTAAGAAATGTTTCTGAAATTGCGACTATATCAACTAAGCTATTTTTAAAAATTTCCCGAAGTTCATCAATATGCGCTATGACCGACTGAGCATTTACATGGGCTAAGGTAATACAATGTTTCAAATCACTAAGTTGTGATAATAGGTAATTATTGGTTAAAGTCATGATGGTATTGGGAAACGTAATAATCAATTGTTAAATGGTGAGCTAATGGTACAAGTAAGGTTGGTAATGGTAACTTAAGTTTAGTGCAAGCGAAAATGGAATCGAAAATTAGGAAAGATAATAAAGATATTAGTATGAAATAAGAAAAAATACTACAACTGTTGGTGTGAGTCAAGATTTCAGAAAAAAGTCCTTTGGAACGCCGTGTCACAACTGATATAATGGTGATATTTTCAATACTCATGGGGTAGGATGAGAGGACGAAGCTCTGCCGTTTTTTGATGCCGGGATGTTTTCTAGGTCGTGGACATTTTTGATCAGTAAGGCAGGTGATTGTTCGTTGTTTTTTAGATAAACGTTTCCATTTCGAATCCACACAAATGCAAAACGATGTACACGCTTAAACTCTTTAGCTGCACGCAATAGCTTTCGTTTAGTAAATGTAAGACTGTGATTTATAAATATTTTGTGCTGTTCTCCGTCTATGAACCCTAAATCACGGGATGATAGATTTTTTTGTTTACGAGAAGCTATCATCAGCGCATCCTTATCTAGTTTCCTGACGAAAGAGACAAATATTGAGCCAAACATTTGGGACGGAAGAACTCGACGTCGATAACAAGAGTCAATCCATTCTTCCTGTATATCAACACTCAGGACAGATCCAAGTTGTTTAATAATATCGATGACGTTCTCACCTTGGGTTGAAGGAATTCCGCTAATCTCGATGCAGTTTGATAAGCTGTTTTGCTCATTATCTGCTAGGCGACTTTCTAAATCGACAATCCGGGCTTCAAGCCCACGACAACGTTCATTTGTTTGTTCCAGCGATGTTGATAAAGAATTTATATCAGATCTCAGTCCTTCAATTGACTCGGTGTTTTTGTCGATAACATCGGAATATTTATTTAGGTGATCTTTCAAGTCGCGGATTTCTTGCTTGTATCCATCCATGTGATGAGTGAGTTTTTTGCTTACGTTCTGAATCTCTGAACGTAGAGCTTCAACGACCTTTATCAATTCACCTATTTCTCCCGAAGATGTTTTAGTAGAGATTGATTTATCGCTGTTTGTTTTTCTATCAGTAGGATCCTCTTGAGCATGCGCGGGGGAGCCCCTTCCACTACTGGTAGAGGATAAGGAGCCACGCCTACTCTTCACACACGTGGAACAAGTATACGACTTCTTATTTTCAATTAAGAACTTATAATCATCTTTTTCCATCTTCTCACAAGCAATATGATAAACGCCCGAACACTGAACGCACACAACGCGATACGCATTGTTCGCGAAACCTTTTTTGCAACCATTACACGTTTTATCACTCATTTTTACACGTTTTGTCACTGATGTCACAGAGAGGAGGTGTTCACTTGATGACAGCCAGAGGCAGAGAGAGAGAGAGAGAGAGAGAGAGAAATACATCCCACTTATTAGTTACGACGATACCGAGGTTACTAAAGGTTAATTTATTTTTTCTTCTAATCATACAGTTCAACAAGAGTTTTTTTAAAATACATTCATTCACCTTACGAACGTCGCCAGATTGTATTTGCAAATCATCGGCATATGCCATATATTGCAATCTTGGACTACATGCAGAAGTGTGTTAGAGAATATAACAAAAAGTAGCCCAGATAAAACGATGCGGGATTATTTCACATTTTTCCAAGATGATAGGGTCCGTCCGGGGATCTTGTGCTTTGTAGCGGTAGACAGGTATGAGCTAAACAGTGCCACCAACTGAGGAGATAATCCGATTGATTTAAGGATCGCAAGGAGATTGTCATGCATACAAGGTCAAACGCACGACTAAAATCAACCCCGACAAACACGGTTACTTGAATGTCCATAGTCGTCTCATGTCGTCGAGAACTCCAATTAATGCTGTTTCGGTGCTATAGCATGTTTTATATGCGGATTGCCTGTCGCTGATTAAATTATTCGAAATAACGTAGCTATTTAGTTCTAGGTACATAATTTTGTCAAACACCTTGCCGGGGGCACACAGTAGATTGATGGCTCTAAAATCTTTCTCTGATTTGGGATTTGGTACCTTCTTTAGGGGCATGACCACTGCACTTTTCCATTGCAGAGGGTAGTAGCAGGCTTGGATACAGGCATTATAAATATGGCACAAAATGGGGACAATAACATCTGCCAAGATGTGAAGTATGTCGATCGACAAACCATCGGATCCGACTGAAGGCGATTTTACCATAAATAGGCATTCTCGAACCCTTTCCTCTGTTACCTCCCGCAATATCATGCACTCTTTTGCGCCGCAAATCGAGTCGTAGTGCTGTATAATGGTTGATGCGTCGTTTTCTTGACTATTATTTACAAAATACTCATTTAATTTGTCAATTGGTACTGGTAGGGTCGTTTCACTCTTTTTATCCTTCCCAATTCCAAGACCTCTGACTATATTCCATAAATCTTTTGAATTCCTCGAGCTGTGGAACAATGAATTAAAATAGCGAGTTTTTGCGTTTCTCAGCACCTGTTTTACCTGGTTCCTGAGCTTCTTATAACATCTTAGGCTCTCCGGCGTCTTGGAGCTTCGGTATGACTTGTGCACTTTATCACGAGCTTCCATCATTAGCCTAATATCATTGGATATCCAAGGGGCTGGAAGGTGCTTGGGCTTAATCTTCCTCATGGGACAGTGTTTGTTGAACAAATTAATTATAAAATCGTTAAATATATGCACTTTCTTGTCAATATCTGGTTCCGAAAAAATGATGTCCCATCCAAGCTCACCCGCCTCTTTAACAAACAGCTCCTCCACGAATTTTCGCTTATCGCGCACCATTTTTGTTATTTCCTTGCTCTTGGACATTTTAAATTTAGCGACACAATAAACCAAGTCATGTCTGGATATGCCGGGAATGCTACACTGTCCAAAATTAGGTATCAGTTCCATGTTATTGACTAAAATTAAATCGATGAACGAACTTGAAGAGGGAGTGTGGAAGGTGTCATCCATGGGTAACAACTGAAAATTGCAGTTTTCGATCAGCGATTGAAGTTGTCTCTTATAGGCTGAATTGCTTTTCATATCAGAGTTGAAGTCTCCAAGGATTAATACACACTGTAACCTACTCGGTATGCGGCATTGTTTTTATTATGATTAAATGTTATTGTTAATTATGAAACTATTGAGTAAATCCAACAGAAATTATTCGCTCATCAATATTTTTGAAAAAGCTCTGGAACGGTACAATTAAAAATCCCCCCAAATCAAAATCGTAAGGTAAAAACCACTACTAATTACACTCCTATGAATACAATATAATAAATAGCTTCGTTCGCTGTTAAACTGGGGCAAAAATTCTTTTTGAGTGGCATGATAAAAAATAGGCTTTCTTCCATACAATCTGAGACACACCCGTAATTCCGATGCAGAACATTGAAAATATGGAGAGACGCTGGTACCACAACATCTACCAATGTGTGGAGGTTTTTTTGAACAATATCCACAGGAATCCTCGACCTCCCACTGAGTCATAGATTTCACCTAGCAAATCATTTGCCCGTTTCTAATCCATACGAATTTGATATTACACGTTTGAAGGCTCTGAGAACATGGCGCTTCGCAAATGTCCTTTCATATCTTTCAATTACCTCATTTGTGTCAATTACTTCGAACTTCTTTACTAAAGAAGCTTGTTAAGGTCTTCTAAATCTACAGGATGAGTGAAGAAACAATTATCGATCATTGTCTTCTCATCTCAAAGTTTACCGCTCGACCGACAGCCTTTGCAATATCAACAACTGATTCCTCTGCGACAACCGGAATACCAGCGATCTTGATCGTTTTATCCAAGAGAGAGAGAGAGAGAGAGAGAGAGAGAGAGAGAGAGAGAGAGAGAGAGAGAGATCAGAGAGAGAGATTGATTGATTGATGATAGCGTTTATTTAACGACCAGGGATGGTTAGGGCTGTATAGCCCTCTCTTCCACCAACCCTGGATTCAAATAACATAATATACATCCTCTAACAATCGCTCAAGTATACATTCAAAATCATTTACAAACAAAAGGTAAGTACTTCAAATTAATCATAATTTTAAATTTAATATGGTACTTCAATTAAGTTAATATTTTTTATAAAAAGAGTATCAATAATAAACATAAGGTGAGAGCTTCGTAATTATTATAATTTGACTTTTCATTATTTAGATTATTTTACATTTTAGACTTCATATTTAATTTTAGTTTCAAGTTTATTTATATTTAATTTATGATTATTTTTAGTCTTAAATTTTAGTTATAGTCAAATGAAGTTTTACATTCACATTATTCGTAATAATTTAATATTCTAACTCGTAATTACATCCAATATTCTATTTCGGTTTTACATTTCAATTATTATTCATTAAACATTTTACATTTTAGTTAATAATCAATATTTTTTACACAAATCTGTGAGAAGATACGTAAATTAATTTCTTGTTTCGAGAATTTATCGTTAATTATAAATATCTAGTAATTTTTCTTTAAAATTATTTCTAAATGTTTCCACTTTCTGTTTCAAATCAAACAAACTTACATTAGCATTATATATTCCAGTAGCTTGCATAACAAAAGACCTACCAAAAACAGATGTCTTATGCGTTGGTATTTGTAGCAACTTAGCTTTTCTTGTGTTTTTTTCATGTATTTGATCCATGAAAGTGAATTCTTGGAAAAGGTAATCAGGATTGCGGAATTTCAAAATTTTGAATAGCATAACCGCAATAGCTAACTTCTTTCTTTCGGATATTTTTAACCAACCTAATTTACGATATGCTGGTGTGACATGATCGTCTATTTTCATCCTAAGGGCGAACCGAACCGCGGCGTTTTGCGCTTTTTGAAGTTTCGCTACTTCTTCGCCACTCAGGTCGCAAAATGCAGTTTGGGCATAATCGAAATTTGGAAAAATGAGGGAAAGAACGAGTTTTTTTCGTACTTCTTCAGGAAAATCAATCGCTACTCTTCTTAGTTGATAAATTGAACTAAAAACTTTCCTACAAATATTGTCTACTTGGTTAGACCATGATAAATTTTCATGCATTTCAATGCCTAAATTTTTACAAGTGAAAACTCTTTCTATTTTAGCATTTTCTATCAACAGATTATGTTCTCCGCTTTGTTCGATTTTTAATAATAGTTTAGGGTTTCCAATAATCATGAATTTTGTTTTATTTTTGTTAATATTCATACCATGCGCTGACGCCCAGTTATGAAGATTGCTCAAGTCACCATTGAGAGCTTGGATGGTTTCAAGGATTTCGCCAGTACTACACGCTCTGTAGATTTGTACATCGTCTGCATAAACTTCGTAGGAAGTTTGAGGAGAGAGGACAGAGGACATTGTACCTAAGTACAGCATGAAAAAAAAGGCAGATAACACAGATCCTTGAGGGGTACCTAAAGATGTTCTCTTCCACGCTGACAAAGAGCCGTCCGGCCCTTTCACACTTTGTGCCCTACCATTCATATATGAAGAAAACCATAATGACATTTCAGGTGCCATATTATGAGATTTGAGAATTTTAAGTAATATGTCTCTTCTCAGCATGTCAAAAGCGGAAGAAAAATCTACCATTACTAGGATTGTCAGCTTTCTATCATCCATGGCTCTCCTAACAAAGTCCAGCATAGATATAAGGGCAGTGTCTGTACTAAAACCAGTTCTGTAAGCCGCTTGTTTGCGATCTAGAATTTGGTTTTGTTCAGAAAAATTAGCTAGTTCAGCATACACAATTTTGTCAAGAATTTTTGCCATGGCACAGAGAATAGAAATACCTCTATAATCTTGTACTGATGAAGGCGATTTGCTTTTACCGATTGGTGTGATAATAGCCTTCTTCCATAAATTAGGGTAGGACCCCGTTGTAATTGAGGTATTAAAAATATGTGTCAATACTGGGGTAATGACTTCAGATAGCATTTGTAAAATATCGATAGAAATGCCATCGGGACCTACAGATCTTGAATTTATGGACAACATAACTTTTTGAACCATATCTTCTGTAATTATTCCTATTTTGAAAGGCTCACGATGTTTGAAAACATTTTTATAGCTATTGATTGTTCGAGTAGAGTTGAAATTTTCATCAATTTTACAGAAATAGTCATTCAACGAGTCAATAGATACGGCAAGGGATGCATGTTTATCTTTTTGTTTATTTATTCCATAATTTTTAATAATTTTCCAAAATTCGCGCGGTTGTTTGTTTTCATTAAAAAGATTTTTAAAGTATCGGTTTTTTGAATTCCTAAGTTCCTGTTGTACCTTATTTCTCAATTTTTTATATTTGTTATGAACTTCATTGTTATTGTTTTTTTTATATAACTTATATACCTTATCTCTTTCCACCATTAATGCTCTAATCTCATTATTTATCCATGGAGCAGGGTTATGTTTCACTTTCACTTTAATAAGTGGACAATGTTTGTTGAATAATTGAAGAATTATATTATTTAGCAACTCAACTTTAATATTGATGTCGTTTTCGGCAAAAATTTGATTCCAATCTATGTTTTTAGCTTCTTGAATAAATTCATCCTTTTTGAAATCTCTTGTGTTTCGGATGGTTTTAAACTTTTTAATACATTTTTGTGACTTTAAGTTGATTACACAGAAAATTAAATCATGTTTTGATAATCCTGGGACTTCTGTTTGACCGTATTTGTTAATAATGTTCATGTCATTCACTAGAATTAGGTCAATTAACGAGCTGGAATGGGGAGTATGGTGGGTGGGGGCTAATGGCAACATTGTTAAATTGTGTGCTTTCATAAGCGAGCGAAGTTGTTTACTATAAGCAGAGTCTTCCTTCATATTGGTGTTCCAGTCTCCTAGCATAATTAAATGTTGGTAAGCAGGGAGTAATTTAGTAACTTCTTTAAAGACTAAATCAATCTTACCAATTTTAGGAGGTCTGTACACTACACCAATTACTAATTTTCTTTTGTTTATTTCGATCTCAATGAAAATAAATTCTGGACTTCTGTTATAACATGGCTCGGATTTACAAAGTATTTTATAACTTAATTTAGAATGAATTAGAAAAGCTACCCCTCCACCACCTCGCCCAATACGGTCGTTGCGAATCCAGGTATAATCCGGGATCGGAAGAGTAGTAGATAAAATATCTGGCTTAAGAAATGTTTCTGAAATTGCGACTATATCAACTAAGCTATTTTTAAAAATTTCCCGAAGTTCATCAATATGCGCTATGACCGACTGAGCATTTACATGGGCTAAGGTAATACAATGTTTCAAATCACTAAGTTGTGATAATAGGTAATTATTGGTTAAAGTCATGATGGTATTGGGAAACGTAATAATCAATTGTTAAATGGTGAGCTAATGGTACAAGTAAGGTTGGTAATGGTAACTTAAGTTTAGTGCAAGCGAAAATGGAATCGAAAATTAGGAAAGATAATAAAGATATTAGTATGAAATAAGAAAAAATACTACAACTGTTGGTGTGAGTCAAGATTTCAGAAAAAGTCCTTTGGAACGCCGTGTCACAACTGATATAATGGTGATATTTTCAATACTCATGGGGTAGGATGAGAGGACGAAGCTCTGCCGTTTTTTGATGCCGGGATGTTTTCTAGGTCGTGGACATTTTTGATCAGTAAGGCAGGTGATTGTTCGTTGTTTTTTAGATAAACGTTTCCATTTCGAATCCACACAAATGCAAAACGATGTACACGCTTAAACTCTTTAGCTGCACGCAATAGCTTTCGTTTAGTAAATGTAAGACTGTGATTTATAAATATTTTGTGCTGTTCTCCGTCTATGAACCCTAAATCACGGGATGATAGATTTTTTTGTTTACGAGAAGCTATCATCAGCGCATCCTTATCTAGTTTCCTGACGAAAGAGACAAATATTGAGCCAAACATTTGGGACGGAAGAACTCGACGTCGATAACAAGTCTATCAGTACCATAGAGGATAAGGAGCCACGCCTACTCTTCACACACGTGATCAATCTTCTCACAAGCAATATGATAAACAACACTGAACGTACACAACGCGATACGCATTGCCAATTACACGTTTTATCTAGAGTGAGGTGTTCCTTGATCAGCCAGAGGCAACCGAGAGAGAGAGAGAGAGAGAGAGAGAGAGAGAGAGAGAGAGAGAGAGAGAGAGAGAGAGAGAGAGAGAGAGAGAGAGAGAGAGAGAGAGAGAGAGAGAGAGAGAGAGAGAGAGAGAGAGAGAGAGAGAGAGAGAGAGAGAGAGAGAGAGAGAGAGAGAGAGAGAGAGAGAGAGAGAGAGAGAGAGAGAGAGAGAGAGAGAGAGAGAGAGAGAGAGAGAGAGAGAGAGAGAGAGAGAGAGAGAGAGAGAGAGAGAGAGAGAGAGAGAGAGAGAGAGAGAGAGAGAGAGAGAGAGAGAGAGAGAGAGAGAGAGAGAGAGAGAGAGAGAGAGAGAGAGAGAGAGAGAGAGAGAGAGAGAGAGAGAGAGAGAGAGAGAGAGAGAGAGAGAGAGAGAGAGAGAGAGAGAGAGAGAGATTTAAAATAATTGGTACATGTCTGTAAATGTCTGTGTTGACAAGCTGTACAAAATCTTGTGAAAATAACCTTAATATATCCGAACTTTCAAGCCCACTAGAGTCGTACGTAATTGATCGGTTCGGATGCATTGTTTGTCAGCCGTGGACACGGTTTTGCATTTTTCCGCAGAGAGATGTCATATTTGAAGTATACGCTCCGAATGAACTTTATTTTGGCACAATAAGCGCTAAAATCGCCTGGAAAACATTTCCCAGATTCGGTCTTCCGTGCACTGAAGGGTTAAGACACCAGAGCAGCTGAATCGTATGATGTGAACATGGATGCGATTTACGTATAAGTTTCCGAACTCTTCTTCCGATCAAGAAGATGGAACTCGATCGTCGGAGTTATGAGACAAATCGTCTCTCCTGCAAGATTGATCCCTCTAAACCGGAACTGTTCGTACGGTCAGTAGAGCATCCTGCCTATGGATATCTCAATGTTTCTCTATACAGGGTGTCAACAAAACAGGTCTGACGTACTGAAGGGGTCGATTGTACAACTAATTTGCAACAACTTTTGCCTCCTAGCAATTTTTTTTAGAGGCTTCGTTTTTGAGTTATTTACGATCTAAGATTTTTTTCGTGTTTTCGACCTTATCTCCTATAAATTGCTATAACTCCCTCAATTTACAAGATAATCTCAAATCTGAGTACACCGTTGGAAAGAGCAGTAAATTTCCTTTCGGATTGATGCCTCACCTTTCCCGAAAAGTGAGGTTTGAGACATAAAAAAGCTCTCTGAAAAGCTAATTTTACTTAATTTGGGAAACCTAGAGTTTTTTCAATCGGAAATTGAACTATGAGAACTAATTTTTTTTAAAGATGCAAGAACGGTAAAAACTGCGCTAAGATCTCACCTTTCCAACGGTCTAGTCAATTTTGTCCTTAAAAAATTTTCCTGAGGAGGAAATTGAGTTTGAATGCTGAAAAACATGAGCTTTTCGAGAAAAATCGGGTGATTTACATGGAAAATGACGAAATCAAAACTTTGGAAGTTGGGAGAGCTTAGTGATGGTACGGAGGGTGTTTCGTACGCTGAATCGAATAGTGGCACTCCCGAGCCTTTCTCATTTGACAGGCTTTTTTCTGGTCTTCAGACCACGTGATAATGGGGCACCTGCCCTGGCTGGAACAGGTAAGCTATTGGATCAGACCAGACAAAAAATCCTGTCAAATAACAAAGGCTCGGGTGCCACTATTCGATTCAGCGTACGAAACACCCTCCGTACCATAACTGAGCTCTCCCAACTTCCAAAGTTTTGATTTCGTCATTTTCCATGTAAATCACCGGATTTTGTTGACACCCTGTATAAACGTGAGGATGCTTATGTAGGAACAATCCCAACTGAGCGGGTGGGTGCCCGAGTTTTGATATAAGCAGAACATTGATAGATCAACCCTTAAATCAATCCGTTGTGGTTGTTGATTGATCAATATGCCGAAATCACTGGTAAATCCCGGATCAATGTTGGCTTTTGAGCCACTTGTCGTGAAATTTGGTCCAGTATTTCCGGAGAAAAACTTCTTGCGGTGGACGGACGGTTTTTCTTTTCTTTTTTAATTCGAAATTTAAATTTTGTAACCTACGTACCTTGAAACGTAAACCAACAACTTTTTAGGAGGGGGGGGGGGCTTAAAACGTTTTTTCGTGTCGATTGCTAAGGTTCATTTTGGTTTATTATTCAATAGTAAACCATTGTAATCGCTCTTGAAGAAAAAAATTCTAACCCAACCTGAAAATTTCATGGTTTACGGTTCAAAGGGTATAGAATACGAATCTGCAATAACAATTTTTCCGTCCGTCCGCCGTACGCACGATTTCACCCAAACGGCTGAAGCAAAAAAAGCTGAAATTTTCAGAAAAACGCTGCAAATTCTTTCACTGGGGTTTATTATTCAATTGGCTTGCGTTCATGATTTGAATTTCTACTAAGCTTTGGAGTGTTTTTTACAGGATAGAGCGATTATTGAATTTCAGGAGGCACACAAATATGATAAACTGATCAATCCAAATAGGTATTTTGGTTGAGAACACATTTACGTGCTCCATGCATATCTCCTGAAAATCAATAATCGCTCTATCACCTGTGAAACACGCACACTCCAAAGCTTAGTAGAAATTCAAATCATGAACGCAAGCCAATTGAATAATAAACCCCAGTGATTATTGATTAATAAACCAAAAACGCTGCAAATTCTTTCACTGGGGTTTATTATTCAATCGGCTTGCGTTCATGATTTGAATTTCTACTAAGCTTTGGAGTCTGCGCGTTTCACAGGATAGGGCGATTATTGAATTTCAGGAGATATACATGGAACCCCAGTGAAAAAATACTTATTTACCCCAGTAATAATATTGAATAATAAACCCCAGTAATAATATTGAATAATAAACCCCAGTAATAATATTGAATAATAAACCCCAGTAATAATATTGAATAATATTTACTATATATTATCAGAATGCTTCAACCCGTGTATCGGCTACTAACTACACTACAAGTATTCACATCGGCTATCACTCCAATATCCACATTCACTACAACTCGACGCTATCGGCCGGACATCACTAGGTTGCAAACAAACAATAATAAACGAAAAAACGCAAATGTTGGCACCATAAATCGGGCCATACATCGGGAATGGTTTGACCTACGGACTTGGGGAAGGGCTCATTCGATTCCTAATGGTATGATCTTCAAATAGGAAAATATTTAGGCCGATTCGACTAGTTTTGAGGTTTTCAGGGATTTTACAAAACTTTTACCCTTTTTACCTTAAAGGGCACTTTAAATTGAGTGGGGGAGCTGGCTCAAGAATTGGGGCGTCGTCGGACCAAGATGGATTTTTCCTGAAATTTTCAGATCTTTTGCTCCAGCCATTTTGGAGATATCGTGCGTACGGCGGACGGACGGAAAATTTTTATTGCAGATTCGGATTCTACACCCTTTGAAACGTAAACCATGAAATTTTCAGGGGGGTTAGAATTTTTTTTTTTTTCCAGAGCGATTACAATGGTTTATTATTGAATAATAAACCAAAATCGTATATTCCAAGTCCCCGAGGAGGGGAGCAGGTTGCCCTGGGAAACGATCCTCTTCGGTGGGTCCCCTTCACTGGCGCGGTCGAGAGGGGGGGGGGGAATTCCACCCAGCGGTTGCCCTGGGAGACGGTCCTCATTGTTGGGGTCCCCTTCACAGGGGAGGTGGCGGAGAATTCCACCCGCCCAACGTTACCACCCCCTGATACGCCTACCCGCTCTGATATTCTCGTCTGTATATACATTGATGATGATGATGATGATGATGATGATTCATGATTGATCGAAACTGACGCTGGCACATAGGTACGCCGCCTGCAGCGCCGCGTCTCTTGAGAGATAACTCTCCTGCAGCGCGGCGCAGCTGGCGCCTGTTTCGGTAGGTGCATGAAGAAATCGCAAGCCGCAGACGCGTCATGGATACGATACCTCGACGCCGTGTCTTAAGTGAAGGGCGCCCGTCGCGATCTATCAGTGCGATCAAACGATACAACTCTACAGATGTGTCAGACGTAACAACGCGGCATCACGCTTTGTTGCGGCAAAACGATCGTGCCGCGTGTTCGGTTTATCTTCAGTCCAAGAATTTTCCTCAGCCGTTCAGCCTTCACATGTGATACAACCATCAACCTTCACGCGCCAACCTGAGTCACACCGGCGCTCGCGTAGCTGTCTGTCGACCGCCCTTGATTTTTCAATGATTATCTTGCTGGTTTCTCTACTTTCCATTGCAGTAAATACAAAAGAACCAGACTACAATTTTAAAATCACATTTTTCATAAAAAATTCTTTATTGTTTAAAATAACAGCCGTTAATAGTCGTTAATGGCTAAAAATGAACTCTTGCTTCCGAAAACACGCAATTGGCTTCAAAAGGCCTCTTGGAAACTCTTTTCTTTGTTGAAAAACTAGATTATTTATTTCAA
This sequence comes from Creontiades dilutus, assembly GCA_031894815.1. Lineage (NCBI taxonomy): Eukaryota > Metazoa > Arthropoda > Insecta > Hemiptera > Miridae > Creontiades > Creontiades dilutus. Next base: position 4,339 of record JAVIWC010001752.1, on the reverse strand, counting down.
TTGAACTAGATAAGAAGGTATAGAATTGCTTACACATAGGTATTTAAACTTATGTATGAATGTTACACGAACAGGTAACTCACAAAAGCGCGATGTATCAAAATGGCCACTTGGACTATAATTCTTTCAAACTTTTTGTTGTAAAAATGTAATTTTTTCAATCTAACTAGATGGAAACTAGAAAAAACATTTGCTAGTAGTTCCAAAATTACAAAATACTGAAAAATCACAAATGACAAGACACAAAAAATAAAATAGTAGAAATTCAAATCATGAACGCAAGCCAATTGAATAATAAACCCCAGTGAAAGAATTTGCAGCGTTTTTTTTATTGAACCTCAATACCCCCCCCCCACAATAAAAACATCTATAATTTATCAAGTCCTTTGGCACTCGTATTGCGTTAAAACTTCCCAAATCCAAATTTAAACGATGTAGCCAAAGGTAGACAGATGTAGAGGAGGCACACAAATATCATCAACTGATCAATCCAAATAGGTGTTTCGGATGAGAACCGATTTACGTGGTCTATGCATATCTCCTGAAATTCAATAATCGCTCTATCACCTGTAAAACACGCACACTCCGAAGCTTAGTAAAATTCAAATCATGAACGCAAGCCAATTGAATAATAAACCCCAATGAAAGAATACTTATTTACCTCAGTAATAATATTGAATAATAAACCCCAGTAATAATATTGAATAATATTTACCTATAAATTATCAGCGTTTCATGCTTATCAGAATGCTTCAACCCGTGTATCGGCTACTAACTACACTACAAGTATTCACATCAGCTATCACTCCAGTATCCACATTCACTACAACTCGACGCTATCGGCCGGACTACGCTAGGTTACAAACAAACAATAATAAACCAAAAAACGCAAATGTTGGCACCATAAATCGGGCCATACATTTGGAATGGTTTGACCTACGGACCTGGGGAGGGGCTCATTCGATTCCTGACGGTATGTTCTTGAAATACCTTTAATTCATGTAGAATTCTTGTTATTTGACGCAAGGGATTTGAATACTAGAGCTCAAGAATGAAAGCGTTCGGACCAAGATGGATTTTTCCTGAAAATTTCAGATTTTTGCTCCAGCCGATTTATGGTTTATCAATGGTTTGCGTACGGACGTGGGTCCAATTCATTCGATTCCTCTTGGTATGACCTTGAAATGTCCGGGTAAATATTTATCAATGTGTTCTGATTAGGTGTTTGTTTTGAGGTTTTTAGTGGATTTTACAAAACGCTTGACTATCCCTTAAAGGGCACTTTAAATTGAGTGAGAGAGCTAGGCTCAAGAATTTAAATATTATGCAATCGGGCCAAGATGGAACCTGAAAATTTCAGACTTTTTGCTCCAGCCATTTTGGAGAAATCGTGCGTACGGCGAACGGCGGACGGACGGAAAATTTTTTATTGCAGATTCGGATTCTACACCCTTTGAAACGTAAACCATGAAATTTTCAGGGGGGTTAGAATTTTTTTTAACCATCGGATTTTCTCAGAGAATTACAATGGTTTATTATTGAATAATAAACCAAAATCCATGTTGGTCCGACGATGCCCCTTCTTGAGCCCAATTCTTGAGCTAGCTCTCTCACTGAATTTAAAGTGCCCTTTAAGGGTTGTCAAAGTTTTGTAAAAAATCTAAAAAACTCAAAAAAAAGTCAAGGCGGCCTAATTTTGAACTGTTTTCGAAGAACTTTCTACGAGGAATCGAATGAGCCCATCCCTAGGTTAAAAACGAAGCTCAAACCATTCCCATGTATGCCCGAATGATTGCCAACATTTGCGTTACTTTGGTTTATTATGGTTTTTGTTTGATATCAGTAACCTAGTGAAAGTGATGTAGTAATTTGGATACTGGAGTTAACCCAATTATAGGCTTTGCAGCCGATTTACGTGGTTGAAGAATTAATAACTATTAAAAAAACGCTGCAAATTCTTTCACTGGGGTTTATTATTCAATTCGATTTGAATTTCTACTAAGCTTTGGAGTGTGCGTGCTTCACAGGTGATAGAGCGATTATTGAATTTCAGGAGATATGCATAGAGCACGTAAATCTGTTTTCAACCAAAATACCTATTTGGATTGATCAGTTGATCATATTTGTGTGCCTCCTGAAATTCAATTATCGCTCTATCACCTGTGAAACAGGGACATTCCAAAGCTTAGTAGAAATTCAAATCATAAACGCAAGCCAATTGAATAATAAACCCCGGTGAAAGAATTTGCAGCGTTTTGAAAATAATGAACCGTAAAATTGAGTGGTATTGAAATATTGCAACAAAAATCTTAACCATCGGATTTTCTCAGAGAATCACAAAAATGCAAGTCAGCGGACCCGCGAGAAATCAAATTACCTCAAAATTTGTGCATTTATCTGCGAATTGAAAACGAAATTACCGATTCATTTGCGAGTTAAACAAATTTGCAGGTTTTTTGTAACTATTTACTTTTTCAAATTATTCTCAATTTTTTTTTATACAAATTAATTTACAGATACAGTTGCGAATTTGAATTAATCCACATTTACAGTTGTGAATTCATTCACATTCACATTTTCAAATCGTTGAACTATGAATTAATTCACTTTTACAAACGAAGTAAGTTGGGAATTAATTCACAACTTTATTGACAAGTAAACATTTGCAGTACTTTGGACTGGCGAAAAGATTTTTTTAATTCGGTTTTTGAAATCTACGTATCTTGAAAATGGAACCAACAACATTTGGGGGGGTTAAAACAATTTCTTTGTGCTGGGTTATTAAGAAATAATCATTATTTTAATAATTTTTAATGAGTTATTTATTGAAAATAATAAGCCAAAATGATACGTTCCCGGTTGAATGATATCCTTATTCTGCTGGATAGAATCAATTTTGTTCGACGAATTGAATTTAATGATATTAAAACGTAAGGAGGAAGAACGAGTCGATCGGACATTCCGGCAAATGACGAACTACTGGAAATCGTAATTTGATGTAGCCACTTAGATCAAAATAAAGGTTCAACAAAAATTAAAAAATAGAAAAAATTGTTCTTTTGATAGTTTTAGGCAATGGAGTGATCGTCGACCTATATTCTAAATCAAGAAAGTATAGCTCATTGGAGAAAAAAATTCAACTCCATCTGGCACTTCCTCTACCTTAGATATGCTTGAAAAATGAAAATAACATTTGGGGGATGGTTGCTGGGTTATTAAGAAATAATCATTAATTTAATAATTTTTAATGAATTATTTATTGAAAATAATAATAACGTTCCCGGTTGAATGATGTCTGTTATTCCCGGCATTTTCCGAGTGGCCCTTAAGCTTCAACAATTTCCCCATATATTACACGGAGGCAGCACTTTCTGGCAGGTGTTAGAATTGAGAGGTCCCTTGTGTATTCTGGACGGAATCCGTGGAAGGGGCTAATTTAAACGATGACACCACGTTACTGCACCTGCACTCGCTTTATATATTCGCTTCTCCTAAAGAAACTCAAGTCTTGGAAAGAAAACCTCATCAATGTCTGGTGGGTAGCCAATAACCGGCAATAAAGATCCATCTTCATATCCACTTATCTCGGATTTTGTATTAAAACGTCTCGCTATTTCGCCCACCTTAGTTGTTGACGCCATTGTGGTGTTGAGGGCGATTGAAATAGTTCGTGAAGTTCTTTCATGGATTTATCTCGTATTGTGGAGAGGGAATTACGGGCTCCAGGTTTTTGGTGATATTGAAATCTTTGGGTGATTGACTACTATTCACGTAGGTCAACATGTTTCTGTGTACTTATTTCAAAGCTCTTATTTCTTCCAACCCAAAAATTATGTACAATTCATACCACTCGTATCTTCCCAAGACTCTTGTGTCGCATGCAACATTGTGTGTTCACACTGATACTTATCACAAACAAAGCCGCAGAGCTCGATCATTTTCAATTTTAAGCAATCGATATTCTTCCCTTAATTTTCCTCTCTCGGAATGGCTTATACTTGATTACGGTATATGGTTGAAGTAGTGCGAGCAGTACAAGAGGATTTTGTCTCCACAGCCCTGGTTATAGAACAATAGTGTCTAAATAACTATGTGATGACTTATCAATCATTCTATGAGTAGCAGTATAACATAAACCAATCATCAGACTTTTTTTTTTTTTTTTTTTTTTTTTTTTAAATTCCACTGAGGTCCTGGAGGACCTATTGTGGCTAGAGGAGGAGGGCGAGACCTCCAACTCCTTCCCAGGCACATTTGTCTACCCGACCTGAGCACCCTGCCTAACCAGGCACTGAATGTCCAGTGAACGGCACTCGTACCCATCGTCAGGAGCTGCCTG
>JAVIWC010001748.1:0-29185 GCA_031894815.1 Creontiades dilutus | reverse complement strand
AACTCCGAATATAACAGTAATGCGAATTTTTCTCCCCATTTTTCAAGTACTGTAGATTGAAGTGCTGCGGTACTTTTTTCAAAAGAGGAGATATCCTATATGGGTACACATCATTATTATCATCCAGAGCATACAGGTTAACACTAGCATTGTTTCCTCTTTTGAAAATTGAAATGTTGTGTTTGTTGACAGGAAATTCAATCTCAGAAAAATTTAGGTTGTGATGAATACTGTGATAAAATTCAGGACGATTTATATTAACCTGCGCTGATGATGTGAATGCCCCAAGGATTGCGTATTTGAAACAAAAATCATCCTGGTTCAAAACATTTATGACGCTTTTTGTGTTCTTAATCTTATTGGGTAAGTCTATATACTTAGCTCCCCCTTCAAGAGGTCGGTATTTCGTCATGCTAAGCAATATCCCCTCAACGCTCAACAAACTCCAGCCGCTAGACTTCCGCTCAAAAGAACCCATCTCGGCTAAAATTTTCTCAAATTGATATTCTAGGATTCCATCTATGTTTTCTACATCTCCTTGTAATAATATTGAAGTTCAAGTTTTGAAATTTGCAACAAGAATCTCTGACTGTTGGAGGTCGTTGGCAAAGGGTTTGCTAAACTTGCACTCTAACCATAGGCTAAATTTGAGACCTCCCCATCGTTTCACATACAAGCTCATATGCTCCTCTAAAATATGAGTCATTGATCTCAGATAATATTGTGAGCATCGCCCGCCGACAACAGGACAAATTGACGTGGGACCATCGATTGGAGATATTAATTATGATTTTAGTGTTCTATGTTTTTTAATGGTTTATCTGATAAAGGGGGGCTCGTCCCACATTTTCGCCCCCTTCCTTTTGTATTACGGTTTTGAAGTTGGTTGGTCGTGTTGGGTGCTTTGTAACCCTTATTTTATTGTAAGCCGAGTTCTTGGAATCTGGGAGGCTCCGGGTTTTCTGTTTATTTGGTCAATGGTCCTGGTAGGGGTTAGGATTGGGCAACACACGGTAACAAGGAGGGGAACCGAGGAGGCGTCAGCCGAGACGTTGAGGAGGATCGCTCTCTGCTCTACTTGACTCCAGCCGATCAACAGGACCGACGTTACCCCCGAGGAGACCAGGGGCCGAGGGTGGCCGACCGCCACGACGCCGACTCTCCGCCTTGGAACCACCGCCTCTCCGCCGTGGACCCGCCGCCTACATACCCCATACATCAAGGTATTGTGTTGCCCCATCCTATTTAATACCTGAAGAGTTGTTTTTTTTGTTAGAGTTCCGCATTTATAGGCCCCAGATCCTAGGAATGAGGCTAGAGGGGCCCAGCATCGGCGCCAACTTCATAGGGCCAGTGTTAAACATTTCCCCTAATATAACGGTTCAAATGGACTAACGTTATTCTGAGTACTACCGAAGCCCCTCGTTCCTAATCCTTGCACACCCCCTACACGCTCCCATTGGTCTATTTACACCTAGTTCAGGGTATATGGGTAAGATAGGGAGCGTTCAGCGGCTCCGCCCCCGGGCCTGTGCTTCTCCCGTTTTAGGTGCTGCCTCCAGGGACTTCAAGAGCTCGCCACCTGATCCGCAGGTACAGGACACAAGAGGAGAGCACCGGAGTAAGAGCACGGTCTTAGGGGCGCGGCGAATGCAGGACCTTGGGTAAGTTACCGCCCGGGGGAAGTCGCTGTCCCCCCGGGACCCTCCTCGCGCAGTAGGGGAAGTCAGGTTGGCGGCCCGAGGGGGGTGGGTGCTGACAACAATATTCTGAATTCTTAATATTGTTCAAGTTGAAGAAAAAAATGTCAATCACCGAATCCTGAAATTGACGTATAACTACATCACCCTGATGGTTTGGTGCAGTTAGGATGTCCGTAGCCCAACCTTTTCTAGTCTGTAGAGGAGCGGGTGAAGTTTCATGCACAGCTCCGGGTGTGTAACGTATGACTGACGGTCTCATCCTGGCTTCATCGAGTTGAGCAGTTGAAGTTGAGGGCTTGGCATAAGTATGATCCATGGTTTGTGATAAGGTGGTAATCAAACTACAATAAACGGAAAGAAAAGAAAAATATATTAAGTAGTAATCATAATAATAGTAATTATAATATGTATACACTAAAACGAAAAAAAATTAATCTACATCATTAATATTTCTGTACATGTCCTGTGATAGGTGTGTAAGATACAAGTTTATCGTGAATTATTATAGCTACACAGCTTGTACCAGCTTCAAAGTCCTTTGAAAGTTCTATTTCAAGCCTTACATCAACAGCCCTCTCTAACTACATCCTCAGTTCTACTACAATCTATGCAAATTACGGGGCATTCTTTGAATTTAGACCGTGATAATAGGGGAGATGGTTGTTTTATGTTGTTGTAACACGACTGCTGGAAGCGTATATAACTATTGTATAACTCTGCAAAAACGCCATTTTCCAGGTCAATTGCTTGCTCTTGGAAAGGGAATTGTTCGTTATTAAGAAACAATCTGAAACTTTTAAGAGGTACTGAGTCAGGAAGAGACAAATTCTTGGTTATATCGTTCTTCTTATTCTTATAAAACGCAACTAGAACATAGCGTGGCTTCTGGAGTTGATTGGTTGTTTTGATTGGCCATGTGAATGATGACGATTGAGGAACAGCCGGATTCTCGTGGTATTCCCAGCTTCGAAAAGCTAAAGGTAGCGGTCGATCTCGTTTGGTAGTTAAATGGAGTTCTGCTTTGATGGTATCTGCGAGTTTCACCACTGGTACTACCCAGTGTACTTTTTCCAAACTCAACGAAACATCCGTATGAGTAGAATGTCCAACAAAAACGTTAGAATCATTGCTTGCACGGGTAAGTACCAACTCTTGAGACACACCAGTCACAACACGTTTTTATTCTTCAAAAAACCCCATCCAATATCGTAAGGGTACACATACATTGAACATTCCCTGCTCTGTGGAATATACAGACAGTTCAACAAACAACAGGTAGCACGGTGCGGATCGAGAGCTGAGGGGGTCGTTCTAACGAACGGATGAAAAAATATATAGGGACTGGACACTTGGCAAGAAATCTGCCTTCAACACAAGCGACTGACTAACGACTTCACAACACTGGAGCAGAGAGATGACTGGCTGCCGGTCGGTGGCCGGGAGCCCTGAGGTGGGTCAGGCTCCCCACCACCGCTGCTTCCCTCTCCAGCTCAAGAGGCGCCCTACGGGTGGGGGAGCCCGTCCGCTCCGTGAGGGGTGGCCCCGCCTCTCCTCCCCGCTCGGTCCCTCTCCTGTGGCGTGGGGGTGTTCGGGGGGTTGTTTCCTTCCTTCCCGCCTCCCCTGGGGGCGAACGAAGCGGCTGGGGGCTTACATTCCTCCCCCTTTGGTGGCCGACGTCCTCGGAGGCAAAGATGCTTGGCACACTGGGAAGTGGAAACACTTTCTGCGGGTATAATTTTCTATACTCTTGTTCATAGCGTTGTCGCCTACAGTAGGGGCAGAGTGAGCTGGGGGCGCTGTGTGGTTTCTCTTATTCGAGGGGCAGTGACTCCCCTTTGAGGTACCTCTTCACCAGACGTCCGAAGAAGTCCTTGCAGGCTGGACATCTGAAGGTTTGCAATCGTTTTGCTGGTCATAAGCATACGGGACACATTGGGCCGTGATCAGGAAGGCTGTCCAATGTGACCTCCATGAGTTCGATGTCTGGTTCAAGCAAGTATGGCTCCTCACCTTGGTTGTTGGCTTTGGGGTAGGTGGTAGTGGGCTCGGCGTCTGTGTTCTCCTCTTCTGTGTTGGTTTCCAGAGGTCGGGTGGAGCTCCTCCGGCGGGTTCGCATTCGCTTCAGCCTCTGCATCGGGTCGTCCTGGAGCTGTGCCAGGATGGTGTCCACTTCTCGGCACTTTTCCTGCAGTCGGCCGCGCAGATCCTTATTCTCCTCGGCCAGATCGGTCATCCTTCTTTGTGCCGTCATCATTTCGATCCGGTGACGTCGCCATTGCGGGATAAGTCCCCCCAGCTCGTGGGCCGCCTTTACCGCTATTTCTTTCATTTGGTGCAGCATCGTCTGGTTGGGAGTTTGGGCCATCACGTCGACGGACATAATTATAACTTCCAGCTGCGACATGGCGTCTTCTTCACGTGTTCAGGGCTCAGGTGAACACTCCGCATCATCGTCAAACACCAGCACCAACGCATCTTCATATGTTTTTCTAATTGCTAGGGCTGAGGGCAACACCACCACAGGAGAGTTGCTCCCGGGATCTTCCGTTCGCGGCACCTGTTGCATGGCCATCTGTGGGACAAAAAGTTCTCGTTACCCTCCATCACGTATGCAAATGTACATATGAGTTAAATTTATTGACAATCCTATGCCCTGCTGCAATATTATAGTTAAGTATACCGTACTAGGGACTAATGGACATGCAATTTTAGTCATGATTGCCTTGGTTTTTTTCAAATTTTTATACTGAAAATTACAATTTTTTATATGTGTGTATACGTTTGTTTGTGCGGTAGGAAAGGTGAGGCATTTAGTAATAAGAATACCCTCGATTGATGCGGATCGATACTCAATATACAATATCAAATTGTAAAAATGCATAAATTAAACAAAATAAACAAAAATATATATACAAGTCATGTTTATGTACAGGTGTCTGTTGACTTCTTTATTCAACCTTCCTCCGCTTACTTAGCCAGGGCGTTACATACCCGTTGGCTGTAAAGTCCATGAGTGTACAGCAAACCTTTGGGTCCAGCCAACCTAGTCCTTCAGGGTCCTGAACCACGGGTGGGCGCGGTGTCGGGTCATTGTCCGCAGATTCAGGCGTGTCACTAGGGCTGGTGGGCTCGCTATAGTTTCTCTCTTGTTCCCAGGTTTCATCCAACTCCCAGCGGTCCTGCTCACTTATTACGTCCTTCATAGGCGGAATGGGAGCGAGGGCTTCCTGCGGCCAGTTGTCGATGAACGCGTCGTCTGGCACACCCCCCACGGACGCCGGTTTCAACCTATTTACATGCACGACTTGTCTTCTATCTCCCAGGACGTCACTGAGTTCGTAGGTGACGTCCGATAGGCGAGCAATCACATACCAGGGCCCGGTCCAGGGGCTCCAGAACTTTCGACATTCCGTGGCGGGCAGCTGTAGGGACCTGAGATACACAGGATCTCCTACCTCGAAGGAGCGGGGAGTTCGTCGGTCGATTATTCGTGCGGCTTGTTGTCTCCATGCTTTATCCAAGCACCGCTTGGCTACTCGGCAGGCTTCGTGTAGTCTCTGTAGGGATGACTTGTAATCCGGATCGTAGTTCTCCTGCCATGGGGCTGCGCTGGGGAGTCTTAACTCCCTTCCGTACGTTAAGAAGTTGGGGCTGTATCTGGTGCTCTTGTGGGGGAGTGATCGATAGGCGGCGAGGGCTAGGGGTACCCAGTGCTCCCAGGCTCTCGTGCGCTGAACCAATTTGGCCAGGATATTGGCGAAGGTCTTGTGGAAGCGCTCGCACACCCCATTTCCTTGCGGGTGGTACGCCGTGGTTTGTATTTTCTTAATCCCCCAGTCGCGGCACAGCTACTGGATAAGTTCGGACATGAAAGGGGTCCCGCGGTCCGTCACCAGTCGTCGGGGAACGCCGTGAGTTGGGATGTACTTCCTTACTAGAATCCGTGCGACGGATTCGGCAGTGGTATTCGTCATTATGTACGCTTCGGCGTACTTGGAGAAATGGTCTATTACCGTGAGTAGGTAACGAAGTCCATACTCCGTCCTCAGGGGCCCAACGAAGTCCATGCCAACAACTTCTCCGGGCTCGGCGGGGATCAGTGGGCGCTGCAGCGGGGCCTGTAGTCCACTCAGGGTGTTGTGGCGTTGACAGGGCTCACAGCGCTCGATGTATTCTCTAATCGTGCGGGCCATCTTAGGCCACAACCCCGTCTTCCGGATCACCTTTTCAGTGACCTCCATTCCCGGGTGTCCGGCCCACATGCTTCTGTGACAGCTCGCCAGTACCCATTCTCGCAGCGTAGAAGGTATGAGGGGAACCCATCGGTTCTGGTCCTCGATGGTCACCTCGATCTCCCAGATGTCGTTCCGCTGGTGTATCCGTGATCCTCCTCTCTGGGACATCTCGCTTTCAGCAATTTTCCCGGTATATCCAGGATGACTGGGGCTGCATACATGCAGCTCAGGCCGTCCGCATGTCCCATACGACTTCCGGCTCTATACCGGGGGGTGAACGTATACTCGGAGAGGCGCAGCGTCCATTGGCCCACTCTTGAAGTCGGGTCTCGTAGTCTCAAGGCCGCAGTTAGAGCCATATGGTCAGTTTCCAACTCAAATTCCTTTCCCAATAAGTAAGGCTGGAAGTGGCGGACAGCCCAGACCACGGCTAACAACTCCTTCTCGGTGGTGGAATACCGGGTCTCCGCCGGGTAGAGTTTCCGGCTAGCGTAAGCCACTGGCCGCTCGTCCCCGTCTTTCATCTGTGAGAGGACCGCCCCCAAGGCCGTCTGTGACGCGTCCGTTGCCAGGATGAACTTCCGAGTGAAATCCGGGTAGATCAATACCTGATCAGACATTAACGCACTCTTGAGCTCATCGAATTCGGTCTGCTGGGCGCTGGTCCACTCAAACTTTACTCCCTTCCTGAGGAGTTGCGTCAGGGGTGCTGATAGCACGGAAAACCGGGGAACGAAGCGTCGGTAGAACCCTGCCAGCCCCAAAAACGCCTGGATTTGCTTGATGCTCTGGGGTACTGGGAAGTCGTGCACAGCTTCCACCTTATCCGTCTCCATGTGCACTCCCTCGGGAAGGATAATGTGCCCCAGGTAGCTGGTTTCCCTCTTCAGGAACTCGCATTTGTCCAAATTGGCGCAGAGCTGTACGGTGGCAAGTCGGGCTAACACCCGGGACAGACTTCTCAAGTGTGCGTCGAAGGTGGATGAGAACACGATGATGTCGTCTAGGTAGACCAGGCAGTCCTTACCAATTAACCCTTCCAGGGCGTTGTTCATGGCGCGCTGGAACATTGCCAGGGCGTTTCTCAATCCGAAGGCCATTCAACAATATTCATAATGCCCACCCAACACCGTGAATGCAGTCTTCTCCGCTGACACCGGGTGCATGGGGATTTGGTGGTACCCCGAGACCAAGTCAATTTTAGTAAAATACCTGCATTTTCCGAGCAAGGCCACCATCTCTTGCAGGTTGGGGAGCGGGTAGGCATCGGCCTTGGTTAATTTATTCAGTCCCCGGTAGTCGATGCACATTCGCCACTTCTGGGGCTCCTGTGGGGGGGTTTTCTTTTTGACCAATACTACCGGGGCCGACCATGGGCTGGCTGACGGGACGATAACACCTTCACTGAGAAGTTCCTGGAGCTGTCATTCCACCTCTGGGCGTAGGGCGTGTGGAATATTGTATGGTCTATTATGCATGGGGGGGGGGCATCTCTGGTGTCGATGTAGTGCTTGATGGGTAGGCGACATCCTCGCCTATCGGGTTTGTCAAAAACCTGGCGAAATCGGTTCAACACCTGAGTCACCCGCTCTTGCTCTTGGGGTTCCAGGTGGGTCACCTTGTCGGCTATTCCACGGTCCGGGTTAATGGGCTCTTCTTCCCATCATTCCACTGGGAAGGCTGCCTCTTCGGCTTCCTACGGCGATTCGTCCCCGGTTAGAGCTTGTACATCCAATAATTTCTGTCGGTGGCGGGGCAGAGCACACAGCCATCCCACGGTGGTTGAGCCGCTTGTCTGGTCCGGTTCCACGTCTTCTTCATTCTCTGGGGAAGCGGGAGAGTCGTCTTCCATGATGTCCTCGGGGCGGCCTCCAGTGTCGATATTTGTCACCTCTTCTTCGGTCACTGATGCGGAATTTGACGGGGCAGTCGGCGAGGTTGAGGTTGTCGGTATCCCTATCTTCAACAGCGTTTCACGATCAACTGTCACCACGATCAAGGGCGTCGTGGGGTCGTATTTTTTGGCGTTGCTGCTCCCGACAGAAATTTCCGTCAGCGATTCCGGAACGGGCTCCTCCCCAGGGATGATGGCTACCGAGGGGGTGAGGTCGGTGGTGACTTTGCCGTGCTGACTCGGCCTCTCCACCGCACTTCCAGAGCATCAGCCCCCCAGGCGACGGCGGAGGTCGGTTTCAACGGGGCTCCCGCCACGGGCGTCGCCAATACCGACACCGCTGCTCCGGTATCCAGTATCAGGTCGCGATGTTCTCCGTTCAGCGTGACCGGGATGTGCATTGGGCGGACGTGGTTGTATTTTACCATGGGTACGTGTCCTGCATCGCTTTTCCTTCGGTTCATCTCCCTGCTTCCTTCTTCCGGGGCGGGTAGGGCCAAAGCTCCGTCGGGGACCTCTTCTGCTCTCAGCAACTTCCGTTTGTGACAGTCTGTTACTAAGTGTTCGCGTACACCACAGTAATCGCAAAATACCATTTTTTGCGGGTTCCGGACACAGTCCACCGGAAAATGGTCCATTAATTTACAAAATGCACATGGGTAGCGGGGCGTCGGACGCTGGAACACTCGGGAGTTCTGTGGGGGCGCCCGTCCCATCCTCTTCGGACAACGTGCCGCAAAGTGGCCCGCTGTTCCGCACTCGTAGCACTTCTTTTCTTCCGGGCGGTTGATGGCTGCGATTTCCCACTTCGGTTCCTCTTCCTCCAATCCTAGGGTCTCCTTCAAGTCTTCAGCCCTCTTCAACGCTTCTTCGAGAGTATCGGGAGGGTTGTTCATTAGATGCGAGCTCAACTCTTTTCGCACCCCTCTAATGAATGCTCTCAGCGTCCGCCGCTTGATCCACTCCTGCCGCTGCGTCCTCGACAGTCCTTCTCCTTCTTCGTTGACCGCCGACTGGGCCAATCGGTGGACTCGTTCCGCAAAGCGCCTCAGGGTTTCCGTGGGTAGTTCCTTGGCGTTCCATAAGAGCGCCGCTGCCTTGGCCGGATTTTCTTTCTCGAACCAGGAGAGCATCGCCTTCTTCGCTTCATCGTAGGGGTGAGTGCCTTCATGGTTTGATGCGTGGTCGATGAGAAACTGCTTGGCTGTTCCCTTCGCCTTCGCGCGTAGTAACCGGAGTTTCTTCTGCTGAGACAACTCGCCGGCGACATCTTCAAATAATTGAAAAAAAGCTGACACTGTAATCGCGCCCGCTTCATCCGGATCCCAATTTTCGATCTCTAAAAACATGGACCGCGGAACATCGGCACCCCCCCGCGGACCCTCCTCCTCGTTTACACGCGTTCTTTCGGCAATCTCGTTATATGACCTCAATAACCTCTCCATCTGCCTCATAAGGGCATTAGTACCTACCTCTGCATCGTCACTGTCGCTATTAGCCATGGCTGTGCGGTTCATTGCCATCGGGCTCACAAACGACCTACCTACAATAGTTCCTCTACCTGAGCGCGCCGCTCTAATCCCCTGCAGCTGGATCTTAATGAGGTTGTTTACTATTCGAAGCGGGGTCAGTGCACGGCGTACCGTGCTAAAATATCCCACCGTTTGCCACCAATTTTGTAAGCCCCTAGTGTAATGACCCGACCAAATGTCGAGTGGCTTTATGAGCCTTAATGGAATATGAAAGAAATGAAAGGTAAAGGTAGCTGACCTGAAGGGTCAATGACACTCTTATAGGACTTAATAACAACCTGATCCAGTTACTACTCTGCAGGGAATAGGTAGAGAAATAATGGTACACTGATTCACTAACACGTGGTTTATTAAACCCAAAACATGCACAAATGGAACATAAATGTAAATACAAAAATGGTAAATTTCAAATGCAATATATGATATATATATATATGTAACGCAACTTAAGTATCCTTTCTTAATACTTGTTCAACTTGTAAAATAGTAGTAACTATCAATAATGTCCCCTAGGTATAGATAACCTCAATACAACAACACAACTTCTAGTTTGCAACTGGTAATTTGGAATTGGCTGGTAAAATTGAAATGGTAACGGGCTTTAAGAGCCAAGACTACCGTGAAGCGGCAAGACAATTAAACAATGCAAGCGTTTCCAAAGTGGGCGCACCCTGAGGGGGTTTAAAGTTAAAATTCCTAAATTGCAGCAGGGATGACTAGTAAATTTGGACACTACCTTGCCGTGATGGGGGTGTACAGGCCTGACTGATTGATGGTACTCCTTGGGTGTAGCTTGGCGTGGCAGGGCAATGGTTCTTGCGAGCCAAGCTGGCTTGGCGGCGCGGCTCGGGGTGTGAGCGCGCTGGCTTGGCGTGGCGCGGCTCGTGGGTTGTGGTACGAGCTGAGCTGGCGTGGCGCGGCGTGGCGGCGTGCAAGCTACTCGCTGGCTTGGCGTAGCGCGGCTCGTGGGTTGTGATACGAGCTGAGCTGGCGTGGCGCGGCTTTCGTGCGATACGAGCCAAGCTGAGGATCCGATGGAGGCAGCGCTCGAGGATTGGGCGCGGATGGTACTGGGGCCTCGAGCCGAGCTGGATTGTTGTGGCGTGCTGGACAGCGCGCCAGGAACCTCAGGATGCAGAGTAGTGCCTTTGTACAAGGGGCACACCAACAGCGAGCCGGATCTGTAACAGTTCAACAAACAACAGGTAGCACGGCGCGGATCGCAAGCTGAGGGGGTCGTTCTAACGAACGGATGAAAAAATATATAGGGACTGGACACTTGGCAAGAAATCTGCCTTCAACACAAGCGACTGACTAACGACTTCACAACACTGGAGCTTGTAATAGATGTTACAATTCTTTAAATATTTGATCAGCTCATTGGGTGGTTCCAATCCAAAAGAGTCAAAGTAAAGGGCAACCCTTCCACTTTTCCGGACTGCTGTCCAATGAGTTCCATCCAAAGCTGTTGATGAGGCTAAATTGATCACCAATCGTTCATTTACGTGTGGGGTTTTGGGAAGTTCGTTTTTCATGAAAACCCCCCGAAAACATGGTACTCGTGAGCGAAGGAAATCATAAATTTCATTATTACTCAGCACTCGGTTCGGTAATTTCAACAACGCTTGTATTGGTTTAGGACAAATCCTCCCCCCACCTTTGACCTCGGTTGATTTTGCTGCTTCTTCTTTTTTTCTGTTGTCTTCTCGGTAAAGTGGTTCTTGAACGAGTGGGGTGACCGCTGCCAGATTTTTCCATTGCTATGTTGTGGCGCCTCATCTCTTGCAGTTCCAGGTCTCCTCTTTTGCTGTCTTCGACGTTCTTTATTATTTGTGAGACACTTCCCCCAAGCCCCCCTAGGGCACCCAAACCTGCTAATAGCAGATGCAAAAAGCCTCCATGTATCTTTCGTTGCATCGATCCATATTGCTGACGATTTGGTTTCCCTCTTCTTCTCCCCCTCTTTTTTGAACATGGTTTTTTCCGAGTCTGTAGTCCGGCTCCTAGGGCTACCTTCCCCTTCATTGCTGTACCCACAGCTAATGCAGCTAATCGTTCCCTTAAAGTAGTGCTGTTGTCTGTAAGTCGTGAAAATGCTTTGTTACCGAGAATCCTGTCTGCTTTATGTCGATCCGTCAAATCACGGTGTTGTACATACGCGAGATCGTGATCTTTACAGTACGAATCCAAAAGTGTGACTGGTTGAATTCCTTTGCTGATTTGGGTTATAACGTCATTCCCCGGACCACAAAAATTTCCATGCACCAAAAGAGGGGTACGGTTACGGTTGAGAATCACATTTAATACACCCATGTTCTTGACTGTTAGCGTACTAATATTTATAAGGGATACCCTCGGTTTTTATACTCAGTCTTCAAGATGAAACTACATCAAATGGTACCGACATTCCCCATGGCTAATTATGATAATATCGTTAAACTTCAGACTCTCAACGATGGAAATAATTCAAAGAACGGCCCGTTTATTGCTAATAATTGTCGCGCTATTATATGTGGACCATCTGGTAAGGAAAAGACAAATTTAACCATAAATCTGATATTATCGGAAAATTCTCTCAAGTTTTCTCGATTTATTTTGTGTTCAAAAAGTTTGCATCAAGAAAAATATTCATTTTTTAGATAAAGTTTTTGAGGGTGTTCCAGAAATTGAGTATAAAAAATGCTCCAACAGAGAGGATTTCCCTGAAATTGTAGAGAATGAGGAGGAGAAGGGGGAGCAAAGAACCATACTCTCATGATATTTGATGATGTAGATGCATCATCCAACGATCTTATTCAGATCTTCTTTACGCGTGGGAGACATTACAACGTATGAAACATTTTGTGAGGGATAACGCAAACCTTGTAATTATATTTCCACAGGACAGTCGAAATTTGAATTTAATTTGGCGAGATCACGCTCATAACGACATGCCATACCAGAAATTTGTGAAAATATGTAGACAGTCCTTTTCAAAACCATTCAACTTTTTGTTAATTGACAAGAGTGCAGACACACATAAAGGTCGTTTTAGGAGTGGTATGGATTCTTTTTTCGAGTTTCCCACGTTGGAATGAATTATTATAAATGGTACGATCACGGTTCGAATGAATCATTCGACCAAGATTTACCATGTCAGCAAGACTGAGTGACAGCAGCGTGGGACTCGACAGGGAAACTAAACGCGAGAAACAGGCTCAATTTTCATCTGAACTTCACACCGCAAGGAAGGCTCTTAAGAAGAAATTTGCAGAGTTACAACATGATCGTGCAGAGACAGCCCTCGAGCAACAGTACCTACCCATTACCAACACATTGAAAGAACTCGTAGCAGCAGCCAATGAAGATGGTAGAGTTGTAACAACAGTGAAAAAAATTAGGGGAAAAACACATCAGAGTGCAGTAACTCCAGGATCAGAAACAGAGGTGAGCCCAATCCCTCAAGAGACGTCAATTATTCAACAAGAAGAACATGATGAAATTGTGGAAGACCCTGCTGGTACGGAGATTTTTGAATGTGAAGGAGAGGGATCATCGTCTCAAATCTGGACTCCCCCCGCGACATCCCCAGGTCCTTTCATGTCTACGCCAATTTCACACTACTGGCTTCGCACCATCGAGAACTTCATTGAAGAATCGGAAATTACTGACGACAGGAAATGACTAAAGGTACTCATTCATCATCTTTCCTATTCTGTATATGAATATATATTTCCGACTGCAGTTCGTATGCTACAGCGGTTGAGATTTTGAAAAATATTTACGATAAGCCCAAAGGCGAAGTATTCTCTCGGCATCTCTTAGCGACCCGTAAACAACAACCAGGGGAATCAGTAGATAAATTTTATCTGGCCTTGAAGGCACTTGGTAAAGATTGTAGTTTTAGAGCAGTATCCGCTATCAATAACAGAGATGACTGTATTAGGGATGCTTTCATCAGCGGCTTATTATCCTCGGATATTCGACAGCGGCTTTTGGAAAACCAAACCCTGACTTTAGAAGACGCTCTGACTAAATCCAAGGCTATCGAATCTGGTATAAAGCACGCTCAATTCTACATAGGGAACACCTCAGTGCACAATCCAGAATCAGGCAACGATAGTTTGACATCTGCCTATTAATATTAAGAGAAATAAAGTCACGATTATTGAAGGGAACTAAAGAAAATTTTATTTTTTGAGTAAAGGAGATATTTCATAAGACAATCGATAGATTATAAAGATAAGAAGTCTTCTTCTTCACCATTCTATTAATTGGTAATTGGCTAATTGGCCACAATCTGTGTTGCTAACATTAACACCCCTTCTCAACACTGACAATACAATACAAGATGAAATTGAAGAGTGAATTAAAATGTTCACTTATTTTAAATTGAAAGAGTTCCTATGTTTACAAAATAGAGGAATTGCAAGTGGCTTTGTTAGAATGTCTGCTAATTGTTCAGCACTTTTTACATATTGAAGGACGATTAGATTGTTAGCCACAGTGTCCTTTACGTAGCAATATTTAATTTCCACATGTTTGGATCGTTTATTAATTTGATGAGACTTGGCGAGGGCGATTACACTTTGATTGTCCTCCCAGATTGGAATTGGTTCTTGAATGTGAGTGCCGAAGTCTTCGAGTATTGCTTTGATCCAGATGGTCTCCTTGATGGTCTCACTTAAGGCGATGTATTCCGCTTCAAAAGAAGATGTAGCTACGAGCGATTGTTTCTTAGTTGTCCAGCTTACAGGGTTACCAAACACAAAGGCTGCATAACCTGTGGTAGACTTTCTATCACTCAAGTCATTTCCCCAGTCAGCATCACTGTACATTTGAATTGGAGGGCATTTGACACCTTTAAAGTAGTGCAAACCAAGGTTTACGGTGGACTTCAGATATTTTAAAATCCTCAAAGCGTGTTTATAATGAATATGGTTATAACTATTACAAAACCTACTCATGTAGTTAGTCGCGTAATTAATGTCAGGTCTTGTTCCTGCAGATATATATATTAAGGTGCCAATTAATTGCCGAAACGGTAAACTTTCGTCAGATTCAGATACCTTTTCTAGTTGCAATTTAGTTTCCATGGGTGTGAGTGTGTTTTTACAATCAGCCTGGCCGAATACAGCTACGGCTTTTTGTATCATGGCTTGTTGAGACATTATCAGCTGGTCTGGTAAAAGCTTAATCTCTAGACCAAGAAACTTAAAATCTTTTTTTACGTCAAGGTCAGTAATTTCGAAATTATTTTTAATGATTAATTTAAAATTGTTCATTTGGTCAATATCGCTGCTAGCCATCAAAATATCATCGACAAATAACAAGAGGAATAATTTTGTCTCACCTATGGTTTTGAGGTATAGACAAGTGTCTCCTTTTGACTGAGTGAACCCATTTTTCTTCATGAAGTTGTCGAAGCATAAATTCCAATTTCTTGGAGACTCCTTTAAACCATAAATGGACTTCTTAAGCTTACAAATCTTCTTACCGTGATTAAATCCTGGTGGTTGATGAATGTAGATATCACCTTGTATCGGGCTGTTCAAGAAGGCAGTCCTGATGTCTAGCTGCATGACATGTAGTCCTTGCGAGGCATTTGTAGAAAGCATTATTTTTACTGTAGTCATTTTGGCCACAGGGGCATAAATGTCTTCCTGTACTTCAGTTTGCTGAAAGCCACGTGCAACTAGTCTGGCTTTGTAGGTATTATTAGATTTCACACGTAGTACCCATTTAGTGTCAATTACAGGACAGTTTGGTGATGGCTTGTCAACCAGTTCCCATACTTCATTGCTCTTCATTGACTCCAGTTCGCTTTCCATGGCGCTTTTCCATTTACTTTGTTCGTCAAGTGACACGTTCTTCAAGTCTTCAAATCTAATTTCATTTTGAATACATAAGTTCATTTCATAGTCGTTGAATCGAGTTGGAGGCTTAATTTGACGCGAAGGACGTTGGTCTTCATTCCCAGATGTTGAGGGAATTTCGTTTTCCGAACAGTCTTCATCTTGCCCCTTCTGAAGTTTAGAGTTGGTGGATTCCTTAAAATCTGAATACAATTTAGATTCATCAAAAACAACATTTCGTGCCGTGAAGGTCTCACCATTGCTTAAAAGTTGGTAGCCGTTACTTGTATAGCCAATCATGAAGCATTCGATTGCTTTTTGGTCGAATTTTGATCTTTTTTCCTTGAGGATATGAGCATACGCACGGCATCCAAAAATCTTCAAATTATTGAAATCAATATTTTTCCCATACCATAATTTTGCAGGTAGCTTGTCATTTACAGTAAAACTTCTGTTTATGACATAAACGGCTGTCAATACTGCTTCTGCCCACATTTCCTTACCCAATCCGCTGTCACAAAGCATTGCTCTAGCCCTTTCAGCAATTAGTCGGTTCATTCGCTCGGATTTGCCATTGAGTTTGGGGTTGTAAGGAACTGTGTATTCTATTTGAACTCCCGCCTTTTTACAAAAATTTTGAAATTTAATTGATTTATATTCAGAGCCATTATCGCATTTTAAACGACTTATCTTAGAGTTCATTTTCGATGAGGCCATTTTTGTATATTCTACGAACTTGTCATACGCTTCCGATTTATTTTTCATGAGGTATATCACGGTAAAGTGCGTGTAGTCATCAATGAAGGATATGAAGGATTTTTCTCCATTTCTCGATGGCGGACTAACAGGGCCAAAAATGTCGGAATGGATAAGCTCAAGGCCTAGTGCCAGGAGTAGTAATATTTTTCCATGGCAATTTAGTCATTTTACCCTCCGCACATTGTTTACAGACTTCTGCGGGTTGATTGACTTTATCCACATTCTTGATTAATCCAGCTTTTACCAACTTCTCCAATCCTGAATGGCTTAGGTGAACTAATCGACGATGCCATAATTTCAAATCGGGCTTGATTATACACTGATATGCTTGTTCTTTTTTCTTGACAGAGAAGTCTAGACGATACAGATTGCCATCGAACACTCCTAAAGCGATAGTTGAGTCATTTTTCCTGATTTTAACAGATGTTTCATTGAAGACAACGTTGTACCCTTGTCGAGTGATGGCGCGAACTGACAGTAAATTATGTCGCAGACCAGGCACATAATACACTTTTTGAAAATAACACGTATTTCCGGAAACTCTGTTTTTAAGGAGAATTTTTCCATTCATAGGGCTTTCCATTGCGTCAGAATTAGCCAATTTTATTTGAGCCGGTTCCGTTAAAATCTGTATATCTTCGAAATGTTCTTTGGAATTTACATAGTGACTAGAAGCACCACTGTCAAGGTAGAAACTAATAAATTTTGATGGGGGAAGATCATCTTTTTAACGCTTAAAAAGGCAAATGCGTCATTTTCTTCTCTAGACGGATCTTTAGTTTCAGCTACATTAGCTGTTTCTTGGGCATGTTTTTTATAAAAATAGCAGTCTTCTTTCTTATGATTTTTCCTACCACAAAAATTACATTTGATAGGATATTTAGAAAACTTACTCTTATTTTCTTGAGTTTGCTGTGAAGTTTTCTTGGTTGAATTGCTTCTCAACTCTGTATCGTACTCCAAAAGTCTTCTTTTCACATCATCAAGCCTCATTTCTTTTTCGTAAAATGTTTCAAGAGCTGTGACGACAGATTCAAATTGAGGAGGAAGTGAGTTTAACAATATACAGCAGTAATCAGATTCATCCAATTTTGCGCCAACGTTTTTCAACTCACGCATGATTCCATCAAATGTGATGAAATGTGAATCAAGTGGCGTTTTGGAGTCATATTTCAGCTCAACAATTTTCTTTAGTAATAACCTTTTACTACAAGGTCCCTTCTTCTCGTAAGTCGTGCACAATGATTTCCAAATGTCGACGCTGTTACTGTGGTTTCTGATGTGTTCTAAGTAGGAATCTTCTAAGTGCTGAGCCAGAAGTGACTTGCATCTTTTGTCCGCCTTCTCAGCTTTTGCATTGAGGGGATATTCCTTTACACATCCTAGAACTCCTTGTTCATCGAGATACAACTCCATCCGTAGTTTCCAATCGGAAAAATTATTTCTGTTGAACGGTTTGACCGCGTGAGCGGTGTTTGGTTGACTTGAGCTCACTTTGCGAAACACGAACAATGAACGCGGAGATCGAGAATTTCACTATATCGCGAGCGCACTTACGTCGGATCTGAAATAGACGTGGACTGAGCCCAAAACCTATTAATATTAAGAGAAATAAAGTCACGATTATTGAAGGGAACTAAAGAAAACTTTATTTTTTGAGTGAAGGAGATATTTCATAAGACAATCGACAGATTATAAAGATAAGAAGTCTTCTTCTTCACCATTCTATTAATTGGTAATTGGCAAATTGGCCACAATCTGTGTTGCTAACATTAACACTGCCGCCCTCAGAAATTCCCGCAAATTCAAGTGCTATTTTTGTGGCTCTTCCACAAAACATTATTGTAGTGAATGTCCCGCTAGAGACGCCACTTGCAGCTCTTGTAATAAAAAGGGACACTTCTCTAGAGTATGCAAATCTCGTAGGCAAAATAATAAAAATTCCTCTGCAATTACTGTAGGTTCTGATGACGAATCCACCTCCACTACCGCCACTATCATAGCAGCTAATCCAGGCCTCCTCTCTAGAGCTGTAGTTGTAGTACACCTTGGAAACGGTATCAAAGCTAATTGTTTGATAGATACAGGTAGCTCAAACAGTTACATAAATGGAGAGTTCGTTCGAAACCATAACTTAAAAATTAACCAATCTACCAAACCTGGCAAAGTATCCATGACCTCAACAACGTTGACCACTGAAATTCGGGGATTCGTACAAACAGATTTGAGTCTGTTAGACCACCACTATAAGAATCTTAAACTTTCAATTCTTAATAACCTCTGTGCTGATGTCCTCATTGGCACGACATTTTGCAGCAACATTCGAAATTGGATCTCACCTTTGGCGGCCATAAACCACCCTTGCATGTTTGTGGTGTGGCTCAAGCCCTGGTAAAGCCTGTCCAGCTCTTTACTAATCTTTCACCTAACATCAGACCCATTGCGACGAAATCAAGACGTCATTCGGCAGAAGATTCTAAATTTATCGCTAGCGAGGTTAGGAAATTACTCTCTGAGGGGGTAATAGAAGAAAGTTCATCGCCATGGCGAGCCCAGGTGCTAGTAGTGAATAATGATCATCACAAAAAGCGCATGGTCATTGATTATTCGCAGACCATTAATAAATTTACACTTTTAGATGCTTACCCTGTGCCCAACATTGAAAAAATGATTTCGGACATCTGTAAATACTCCCATTTCAGTACCCTGGATCTTAAGAGTGCCTACCATCAGCGTCCAATTCCGGAGAAGGACAGACCTTTCACCGCCTTCGAAGCCGATGGATCATTGTACCAGTTTCGAGTTATAGCTTGCGGATTAACAAATGGCGTATCTGGGTTTCAAAGATTCATTGACAAAATCATCCGTACTGAGAATCTTCAGGGAGTCTATGCTTACATCGACGATGTCACTGTCTGCCGCAAAGACAAAACTGAACATGACATAAATCTAAACAATTTTCTAGCTGCTACAAAAAAATATGGTCTCACATTGCAGGAAAACAAATGCAAATATTCCTTGAATTCTATATCAATTCTAGGACACTTTATCTCAAACAACACCATTCGGCCAGACCCTGAAAGGATGAAATCCCTCCTTGACTTTCCTCCACCTAAGGATGCAAAATCCCTCAAGAGGGTTCTGGGAATGTTGGCTTACTATTCTAAGTGGATTCGCGGATTCTCTGCTAAAATTCGCCCTCTCGTAGAATGCAAAAAATTTCCCATGAGCCAGTCTGCAATCGATTGCTTTTCTCGTCTAAAAAGAGAAATTGCTGACTCATCTGTTGTAACCATCGAAGAAGGAATTCCTCTAGTTGTGGAAACAGACGCCTCTGAAGTGGCTCTTGCAGCCACACTTTCACAAAAACATCGTCCCATTGCATTTTTCAGCAGAACTCTCACGCCAAGTGAAAAGAACCACTCATCAATCGAGAAGGAAGCCAGTGCCATTGTCAAATGTCTTAAGAAGTGGAAGCATTTCTTAATAGGCAGACACTTCACAATAATCACTGACCAGGAAACGCTTTCATTCATTTTCAATACTAAGCACTCAAAAAAAAATAAAAAACGATAAAATTAACCGTTGGAGACTGGAGTTATCTTGTTACAGCTTCGACATAACTTATCGGCCAGGCAAAGAAAATGTAGTGGCTGATACACTTTCACGAGTATGTGGAGCTATGAACACACTGACAAACTGTACAAACTCCACGAATCACTATGCCATCCAGGAGTAACCCGGTTCTTTCATTGGGTTCGTAGCCAAAATTTACCTTACACTCTTGACGAAGTCCGGAAAGTTCTATCAAATTGCCCTTTATGCGCTGAAGTAAAGCCCAGATTTTTCAAGAAGATACCCGGCACACTAATCAAAGCGACACAACCGTTTGAGCGTCTCAGCGTTGATTTCAAGGGACCTCTGCCTTCCAACACAGGGAAATCATATCTGTTAATCATTATTGATGAATTCTCACGTTTTCCGTTCGCGTACCCCTGCAAAGACATGAATTCCTCTACAGTCATCAAGTGCTTCACAGACCTTTTTACTACCTTTGGAACGCCGGCGTATATCCATTCTGATAGAGGATTGTATTAACTATTTAAACAAATTAATAAAACTAGGTTGTTTAGCCCCCTTGTCAACGTGGGAGGGAGTTACTGTCTCTGCACAGCTACTCCATCTACTTCAAATGCTACAGGCTCATCCCCAGATGAAGGTGCAGGAACTAAGCGCCTTTCTGGGAATGAACGTTTAGGAGGGAGAAGGGTTAAAATGGCAAAATTTCATCATGAAAGTGATAATAACCTACACTCCAATGTAGACTCCACTTCCGAGTTACCTGGGGCATCTACTAGAGTTATCTCTAGATAACTCAACCTCTTGTTTCACACTCTACAGCCACCATCCCAGTTAGCTTACAAAATGATCCAGGTTTTATATGGCATGTTAGGTTAAATCATGTTTCATTGAGTTATCTTCAAATTGTGTCTAGAACAATTCCTGAACTAAAAAATGTCAAATTTCAAAAGAATATACTTGATTGTCCAGATTATAAGATGGCAAAGCAAAGCGCAAGCCATGCAATGAAGTAAGGCATCGTGTTGAGACACCATTCTATCGCCTGTGGAGTGATGTTCTCGATCCAATTCGACCAGTCTCCTACAGAAATCATTTCAAGTATATAGTAACATTTACCAACGATGCTACATGCTATTCTTTTGCCTATCCCATTGTAGGTAACCTCAGGTTCTTTTGGTACTTTTGAACTGTCTTAACGAAATTAGAAGACTTAAAGGACAGACAACACAGGTTAATGAAAATTCTGTAGACGGGGGTCGGGAATATCATACAGAGTCTATGAGACTATGTTGGAAAGTGAGAAAATCAAACTTACTATTATTTCTCTTCCACACCTCAGCATGTTGCTTGTGCTGAATGCCTGAATCTTGAGTTGGAGGAGAATTTTCGTACACATTTTGTCTCTTCAGGTTTACCAACGTATTTTTGGGCTTATGTTGTCGAGCTCGTTATACACATCCACAACAGGACACCTAACAGCTCCAGTTTTCCTCACCTTACGAAGCTGTCATGGGAAGACCACCTCGTATTAAATTCATCCAGCGTTTTGGATGTGAGGCATATGTTCTTGACCACCATGCTAAACAGAAACCTAAATTTGCTCCTAGAGCTAGGGTTCCTCCTGGCTTGTGGAGAGACAGGTTATACCATTTTTGACATTGAAAAGAAGGTTGTGGTACTATCAAAACATGTGGATTTTGTCGAGTTGCGTCTGTTTTTAGATCTAACTAAGAATAAATCAGGGTTGAACCCAATCGAGTTCGATTCTAGTTTTGACATAGGCGAGGGCATAGATAACTCTAACATAGTTGATAGGGTTATTTCTCCTATCGAAATCTAAGTACCTGGAGAAATTTATAGGTCACAGTCTGACAATACTCCTGATTCAAATCTGGAATGGTTAGGAGAAAGTGGGGAATATGATTTATTCGAAGATAGACTCACCGATTGATATGACCTGATGCTTTTTGCGGAAACTGTAATGACATGTGTTGGTGATGAGCCACAAACATATCATCAAGCCATCAGAGGTCCGGAGTCCAAATTTTGGAAACAGGCCATTACTGAAGAGTTTGATGACACTTGGATAATTATTCATAAATCAAAAATACCTAGAAACAAAAAAACGATAAAATCTCGTTGGGTTCATAAGCGTGAAGATCAACATGATGGTTCAATTAGGTACAGAAGTTGGCTGGTAGCTAAGGGTTTTGCAGATCAAAATTCCTATGAGTTGTCCGAAACCTATGCCCCAGTTGCCCGACTTGCAGATGTTGGATTTCTATTGATTGTGGCCAATAAATTCTACTTGGAATTGGCTCAGTTAGACGTACGCACAGCTTTCTTAAATGGTAATCTAGAAAAACTTGTCTACATGGAAATGCCAGATGGATTACCTGAATATCTTAGTGATGGGAAGTACAACAAAAGAGATTATATTTGTGAGGTACACAAGGCCTTATATGGTCTAAAGGTCTCACCCAAACGATGGTTTGTAAGGTTTCAAGAGGCTGCTCAAAGGCTGCAGTTTGAGACTTACGATTTCCATCCATGTCTATTTACATGGCGACATGGAAATAAATTTGCTCTTCTTCTACTCTATGTAGATGAAATTCTTCTTACTTCCAATTGTCCATCAAAAATAAGAGAAGTTAAGAAGAAGCTACGAGCAGAATTTGAAATATGTGACCTTGGAGAGCCTAAAAAGTTCTTAGGTTTGGAGATCATTCGTGATAGACAGAATCAAACCATGTATTTGCATCAAAGCAAACAACTAAAAACCATACTAGACAGGTTTGATCCCCAAGGTACTTCCGTAGTGAAAACCCCCATGATACCTGATGCCAATGTCAACAAAAAGGTGACTAGGAATCCAGTCAATGTCAATCAGTTTCCCTACAGACAAGCTATTGGATCCTTACTCTACCTTCAAAATGGT
This sequence comes from Creontiades dilutus, assembly GCA_031894815.1. Lineage (NCBI taxonomy): Eukaryota > Metazoa > Arthropoda > Insecta > Hemiptera > Miridae > Creontiades > Creontiades dilutus. The sequence goes on along the minus strand of JAVIWC010001748.1, from coordinate 6,708 downwards.
ACAAGGCCGGATATTGCCTATGCCACTAACATTATTAGTCGAAAGCAAGCCAGCTTTACTTCGGTAGATATTGAATTACTCACTCGAATTTTCAAATACTTGCGAGGTACACAATACCTAGGTTTGAAATTTGAGGGTAAAACTGATGACATTAAATGCTTTGTTCATGCATCGCTGGGCATCAATGATATTGAGGGTCATTCAACAACAGGCTATGTCATTCAGTTGTTTGGGGACATGTACACCTGGAAAAAAAAAAAACGAAAAAAAAAAAAAAACGCATGTTGCACTTTCCAGTTCTGAGGCGGAGTATGTTGCTATGAGCGTTGGTTGCAGAGAACTTGCTAGTGTTAGGACTATGTGCAATAATCTCCTGCAGACTGAAATCTGTCCTATTATCTATGAGGACTCAAAACCAGCGATTAGATTAACTGAAGTTGACGACTCCTCTACTTTGAAGCATTTAGTGAAGATAGCTTATCACTATGTTCGTCAGGAGTTTAAAGAAGGAAATATTAGTATTGAGTGGGTAGATAGTCATCGACAACTTGCTGACGTACTGACTAAAGTGCTTACACAACCTGCATTTGAAAAATTTAGGAATCAATTTATTTGTCAATTATCTGCCATTCACTAACATGAGTATTTTGCAGGTCGTTTAAACTGATGGTCTCTCCATGTGAAGAACTTTAAACTCAAAATGTGAAAGTTAAAGGAAGTTAATCCTGTGCTCAAAACATGTCCTCGATTTGAATTTAACCGCTTATGTGTCTTATTTCTTATTTTTGAATTCTTATTTATGTTGAGAGTTCAGTTGTTCAGTAGTGTGGTGCTATGTTTGTGTGATGGTGCCGCTGTTGCTCACTTACGTGCTATCTGTTTCGGATGGTCGCGGGAGGGAGTAACGCGGGATAGAGGGCGCTCACATCCTCACCACAGTACAGTGTTGTTCCCCTCCACTTTTACCTAGTAAGAGGGAGAGATCTTTTTCTGTGCTTCACGTTTATTATTCACTCTCGTACAACTATCGAGTGCGTTTTTGTTATGTTCGATCTGATTGCCGTTTAAAGATATATTATACGTATTGTATTGAACGCTGCGTTTCTCTTCTAGAACACCTTACCAAGGTAAGGTAACGATTCATTATTATCTGATTTATATTTAATTCGATCGTTATTATGAACGGGGTAGCATTCGGAGCTCTTCTTATCTGAGTTAAACAATTTGCTATTTTGTGGTTTAGATCACCTCCATCATTTTTCATTGCTTTCAACTTATTCTTCTCTGTTTGAACAAATCTTTCTGCTTGCCCATTTGTGGCCGGATGATATGGCGCAGATCATTTATGATGAATATGGTATCCTTCCACAAACTGTCCAAATTCTTCAGAAGTAAACATGCTGGCATTATCTGATACGAGAATATAAGGGAGACCAAACGAGAGAATATTTTGGTCAATGAACTAATAACCCAACTTGTTGTAGTAGTAGTTGTAGGAATTACTTCCACCCATTTCGTAAATGCATCTACCACAATAAGAAATGATTTATTCAGAAAAGGACCAGCAAAGTCGATATGAATCCTTTCCCAAGGCCCTCCTGGTTCTTCCCATGGATGATTCACTTTTACCGGATCATTTCTCAATTCCAAACAAGGTTGGCATGCATTTACGAGAAGCTCTATCTCTTTGTCCGTTCCAGGCCAATAGCAGTACGATCTTGCGAGGGCTTTCATTTTTGTAATTCCTAAATGACCCAAACAAAGTTCTTGAAGTACTATCTTCTGCAATCTCCTTGGAATGACCACTCTTTCCCCTCTGAAAATACATCCATCTTGAAGGCAGTACTCTGCGTCTTTCAACCCAAGTTTTGTCAACAGCTCTCCCGATCCCAATGCGAGAAGTATTTTTGATAACTGGGAATCGTTTTTGGTACACTCCTTGATTTTAGATCTTGTCACTGGTAATGTATCCACTTGATTAATCATCCGGTAGTGTGGCTTGAGGGTCTAAGATGGACACCAATGGTTTATGATCGGTCACCAATGTAAACCTTCGACCATAGCAATGAGGAAAGAATTTTCGCAGGGCCCAGTATATACCTGTCGCTTCCTTATCAATTTGGCTATATTTTCTCTTACATGCAGTCAGTGATCTGGAAGCAAAAGCGATTGGTCGCTCCGTCCCATCTGGATATTGATGCGAAATAACTGCACCTAATCCTGCACGTCAGTGGCTAAGATGAGAGGTAAGTCGTCATTGTAATGTACCAACACCTGATTACTCGCAAGCAGTCCTTTAACCTTCTCGAAAGAAATTTGACATTGATTCGTCCATTTATAAGGAACATCTTTTTTCAGAAGTCAATAAATAGGACTCAGAATGGTGGCCAGATTTGGTAAAAATGTATTGTAAAAGTTTACCATTATTAGGAAAACTTGTACTTCATGGACATTCTTTGGATGAGTAGCTTTCAGTAATGCTTCTGACTTCTCCGGAGACGCATGGAATCCCTGTTCATCAATTAAATACCATTTAATCAATTTCACTAACCGAAAAGTCCCAATCTTGGATGTTGAGATCAATTCGAATAAAATACCGCATACTGAAGCTGTTAAATACTTGGGTTTGACACTTGACTCCAAATTAAACTGGAATAAACACATAGAAAAGAAGAAAGAAGAACTTAAAATTAAGTACAGAAGGATGTATTGGCTAATGGGAAGGAATTCCCATCCCTCTCTTTACAACAAACTGCTTATATATAAGCAGATCCTTCGCCCTATTTGGACCTATGGGATACAGATCTGGGGCTGTGCCAAGAAATCAAATATTAAGAAAATCCAAACCTTTCAGAATAAAATACAGTGAAGTATAGTTGGAGCCCCTTGGTACATGCGAAACGATGATATTCATCGAGATTTGAGGATGAAATTATTGCAAAATACGCAAGGAAGCATGAACATCGCCTCCACAAACACGAGAACCCGGAGATGCTCTACGTTTTGGACAACGAAGGTGAAATCCGACGTCTCAAGCGAAACAAACCACTGGATTTAGTTGTGCTGCGTGAATAGAAGTGCAATCGAACTCAGTGCTAATTAATTGAGCTATATAATAAAGGGCTAGGTTTTGCTGTAAACCTACCCTCTTGGAGTGTGTCTTTATCGATATGTAAAATTGCTAGATGAAATGTATTTGATTTATCAGTTGCAATTAATAAATCACGAAAAAAAAATCAATTAAAATGGCCCAGGTACTTTATAGAACGCTGTAAAAATTTACATTTCTCTTTGTTTAATGTCAAATTGGCATCCCGAAGTTGCGAAAATACTTGCCTCAATCTATTGATAGTTTGTTCAATTGAATTCCCTTGTATGAATATGTCATCAAAAAAGCATTGTACCCCCTTCTAGCCCTTGCAGTAATTGATCCATGTACCTTTGCCATAATCCCGGTGATTTTTTGTTCACAAACATTAGCCTTTTAACTGCGTAGCAGCCTTCGTGGGTGCTGATGGCCTGAATATCAGCACTAACTTTGTCCATTGGCATATGGAGGTAAGCCATTTTCAAGTCAAGGGTACAGAAATATTTCCCCCCATTCATCTGTGCAAAAATATCATCGATTCAAGGAATCGGATAATTAATTTGTTTTGTACATTTGTTACCTAATTGTGCTTTTGTAGTCTGCGCATACTTATTCTTATTGACCCGTTTGGCTTGACCACTGGCACAATCGGAGTTCCCCATTCAGAGTTTTCCTTCAATTCTATGATTCCCATAGACTCTAGACGATCCAGATCATCTTCTACTTTCTTCTTCAGGGCGTATGGAACTCGACGTGGTTTCATGAAGATTGGTTCCGCCGATTCCGTTAGTTCAATATGGGCTTCAAAATCAGGGATTTTTCCAATTTTATCGTCTGCAAATAGAACCTCAAATTCTCTTAGGAGTTCCTCCAATCCAGTACAGTTCTGAGATAAAGACAGTACGTCTTCAACTCTTATGTGAAATAATTGTATCCATTCTCTTCCAAGTATAGGTGGAACTTTTCCGTCGATAACGATTAATTGTCTCATAAATGATCTATTTTTGTATTTAATGTGAACAAAACACACCCCTTTGGGATAGATTATTTCTCCAGTGTATGTCTTCATTTTTATATGCGTTTGATGCAGGGTCTTTGATGGGCATAATTTCTTATAATCCGAAAATGAGATCGATGTCAATGCTGCCCCCGTATCTAATTCCATTTTTATTAATTTTCCTGCTACATGTAATTCCATCATGAATTTATCTGTTCCCTCATTCGACATTAGATTTACTTTATGGGGTTCTTCTTCTTCTTCTTCCAACCTTTCCACGTCCCATTGATGGTTTTGTTTCATGACCCTCTTTGTTCCCATACATACCCTAGCTAAATGCCTTGTTTTACTGCATAGTGAACATATGGTCTCTTTGTGCGTACAATCAGCGGCTCTGTGTTGGTCATTCCCATATCTATAACAGCATCCTTTCAATGCTTCAAAGGGTTTTGTTTGATATTTTTTGGTTACTGGTTTTATATGTTTGTACTTTTCATCTGTGCGAACAGCCAATAACGGTTGCATAGATATACTTTCGTTTTCCGATAACTCCATTACTTTTGCTTCTTCTAAAACGTCTTTAAATTTCTTTGTTTCCCGACATTATAATAATTTTGTACGTATTTCATTCTCACGTAACCCTCTAATGAATTGAGCCCTGAGGAATATTTCTGCATTCACACTTAAAGTTGCATTGAGCACTAATTGTTTTCAACTTTGCCGCAAAATCTGCTACTGTTTCATTCGAATCCTGTACCATGGTTAAGAATTTATGTTGTTGAGCCCACTCGCTGGGTTTTGGATCTAGTAATTCTTGGAGTAGTTCAGACATTTCTTCGAAAGATTTATCTTTGGTTCCTCAGGTGCTACCATATCGTAAAGTTTTTGATGTAGGTACGTCCGGAGGTAATGCATTCAGTAATATCTTGATCATGAGTTGAGGATCATTTGTGGAATGCCTCAGTTCTATGTACGCGGTGTATGTAAGCGGTTTTTAAAATTTCTGAACGTTTCAACCGCTTGGTTGAATGGTACCAAATTAACGCCTGTGATCCCTGTCCTCACTACCTCCTCTTCTTTTTTACTTGATGTTGTATAAATGTCTTCTAACCTATGTATTTGTACCTTGGTTTGTGAAAGCTAATTTCGTCAATTTCGGCCCTGATAACCAGATGTTCCTCCAACTCCTCTTCTGACACTGAGTTCTCTATTTCCTCCTGTAACTTCTCAAAACGATCCATGTTCCTATTCAAGTATTCTAACTTCGTCCTAAGTACTTCCCGATCAAATATTTCGCCTTCATTATAATCAAAAAATGATTTAATTTGGGATATTTGAAGTTCAACTATTCTACGGCTACGAACCAACTTATCCAACTGTCTGTTCTTGTCCTCCCGTTCCGCTACCTGCTTCAATTTCTTCTTACTCCTCTTCGCCATTGTCGTATCTTGCTTTATCATACTAATAACACTGAGGTATAATGTTCATTGTATGTATTCCATTAATAGAACTCAGAAAATGATGGAACAATAATTAACTAATTGAATTGCGTCTTGACCTGCCTCGATGTATCTTGTTTTCCGTTGCTAGGTGATACGCGGTAATAATATTGAAGTGATATATCTAACATTTATATACGTACTTTTCAATTTGGACGGTCTTTACCTTTACATTTATTGAGTAGTATGATGGTCGTCAGAATGAACGCTTTATTCTTAAATATGAGCGAATGAGAATATAATACTCTCATAGAATGAACGATATATTCTTGGGTGTTCGTTTACATAGGTGCGTCGTAGGCCATTGCTTTCTTTTGCCGGCATTAGGTAGGAAATTTAGGTCAATCCGTTCTTGCCTAGTTTTTCGGGAATGACGACCCGTAAAATAAGATGGGACGTCATACTCGGAAAAACCTCTACTCTGTCGTTATTCTTTTGTGGGTGAATGTAACATATTACTCGACCATTTTAGGTGACACTGAAGGAAAATGCCTTAGTGAAAAGCCTTGTGAAAATCCAGTAAAAGTGTACCATGTGGGTTCACACTTGCCATAGGAGGGCTGTTCCGTGAGACCACTTTGCTGCCCAAAGGGTCCGGACCACCAAAAGTGCGATGGGTGTGAGATTCCCAGCTCCCGCTAAATGTATAAAATCTTCACGTGAAGTTGAAGCGAGCTCGAGTTAGCACAGTGAGTACTAAAGACTAAATGTAGTGTCTATATGAGCCACTTTCACCAAGACAGCCAATTTATGGGCATGCAGGCTGTCCTCCACTTAGTGAATACTGGTATGAGAAATCTCACTGACTGAAACCAATGGTCAGATCTCCCAATGGGCTCTAATGTCAACTGTACCGATATCCGTTGTGAGGTGATGAAATGGTTGCCCTTTCCATTGAGCTGAATGCAGCAATAATGCTCCGCTACGCTCGGAGGATGACTTAGACGTTTGAAAAGGTCTGGTTCATCTCCCAAGACGACGGATTCTAAAATCGGGAAGGATTTTCGGTAAAGCAAACTCTATTGTGCCAAAGCTTACGGCTCACCAGGGGGCAAATAATACGGCCGTCAGTCCGGTGAGCCTCCAAGCTCGCTCACAGACATCGCCTAAACACTTTTCAGAGT
>JAVIWC010001740.1:0-29933 GCA_031894815.1 Creontiades dilutus | reverse complement strand
TGTCGACTTTCCAACGGTGTAGTTGTTTTGATTATTAAAAATTTTGTTAGTTAAAAAAATGGTGTTTAACTGCAAAAAAACGTGTTTTTCTATTAAAATTGAGGTTGAGGTGTTTTTGATACGTGAAACGATTACATACTGTAGAAACCAACATCATATTTCGATTTCTGATCTTCGCTCGGATTTCTAGCAGTCACTGGGTTCAACTGGCAATTTTTAATTTGTGCTTGCTCACATGTTACAACTGTAGAAATGCTGATTAGGCAACAATAGTGCTTGCTCAGCACACCTACCCTATAAAAGCTCCAAGGAAGCCCCGCTCGAGTCAGTCTCGTTGCGTTGCCCGTGTAAGGCGTTACTCTGCCAGTCGTAGCACTGATTATTCCTTGATTGCTTATAGTTCGGCCCATCTGTATAGTTCTGTCTGTGTTTAATGGAATAAAGTGTTTTTTTTAAACTTATTCTTCCGAGCTCCCGATATAACTGGCGCACTCCCGTAGGACTTACCGATTCGCGAAATTCGTGAATTTCTGTTTCTGCAGTTTAGGTAAGTGAACCGACCATCAAGTATTCGAGGAACGATCGGAACAACTACAGTGCTAACCTCGCGAAAGGATTACGCTAAAACGACCTACAACCAACAGACTCCTGACGATGATCCTTGGATACCCTGTGTGGCTGTAAGTAGAAGATAATATTTTATTTACTCCACCCCAAGCATCACGTCAGTAGAGGTAAATCCCCGCCTCACATAGATCGACTGGACGCCCTGTGCTGTCACGGAAGAAAAAGAATATTTCTTTTGTGCCTCCCCAGCGATATCCTAGTAATAGATTGACTGGGTACCCCGCGTTGTTGTGGAAGGAAAAGAAAATTCCGACCACACCTCCCCAGCAATAACCTAGTAATAGATTGACTGGGTACCCCGCGTTGTTGTGGAAGGAAAAGAAAATTCCGACCACACCTCCCCAGCAATAACCTAGTAATAGATCGACTGGACACCCCGAGTTGTGAGGAAGAAAAGGAACATTTCAACCGAACCTCCCCAGCGATAAATGGCCCCTAATAATTAAGAAGAAATCAAAGAAAAATAAAGTCACTAAATAAATTAAATAATTAACTAACACAAAAATATAACGTAGAGAATCAAATCTCAAAATACCGAAAGCAAAGAAACAGAATAACCCAGGTTTTTGGAACTGGGAACATCTTCGTAGAATGCATCGTGCAGAAATTTCCTCCCCACAAAACGAATCACTAAGAGCTGCCTCAATGATTCAGCAAGCTCTAAACCCAATCCCGGAAGACAATCCCAATTTCAATGACATGGCGGATCAACAAGCAAGCTCCCTTAACCCCAGCCTCCCTGAAACTCCGCTCCAACGACCAAGACATCAAGAATTCCAGATCTACCGACCCGAATATGATAAACTAATACCTCAATTCAACGGGGAACCTCTATTATTATCTAATTACCTTAAGGCATGTGATAAATTGTATTTGAGATGTTTTAACGATAATGACCCAGAAGACTTTCAGAACGACTTATTATTAAGTGCATTCACGTCTAAATTAGGTAATGAAGTCAACAACAGAATCTTTTTAACTAACATAAATTCATACCCAGAACTCAGATCCGCATTAATTAAAAGTTACGAAGACAAACGTGATACCTACACCCTTATGAGAGAACTGAGTCTGATGACCCAAAAATCTCAAGAGGACTGTTTCGCGTTTTTCGATAGAATCAATTTATCCCTGAAAGCCCAAATTGCTTACCTACAAACCCATATGGGACCCCAAGCCCCAGTGTTAATAGAGTACGTAGGTAACTACGCACTAAGGATATTTCTTCACGGCCTCTCAGAACCTCTTAGCTCCTTATTAAAAACAAAAAACCCACATGACCTTAGCGAAGCGTTATCTATGATTACAAACGACTTCAACCTCAAGGCGAGACCCGCTGACAAGTCAGCAACAAACAAACAGCAGTTGCCTTTACTTCCAAGAACATCATATCAGCACCAACCCGCAAGCGGCCCTCCGCCGCAAGGTCAATTTAAATCCCAACCTTGGCAACAGTCATCGCGATCTGATGCACGCCCCTTTTTCCGACCACCCGTTCAACTACAAAGACAACCTCCTCAATTTCAAACGCAAAGACCTTTCCCCCAATATCAAAAACCCTCTTTCCAACAACGCCCATTCAGAGGACCTCCAAATCAAGTCCATCTGAATAAGCCAACTCCCATGTACATTTCCACAAAAAATTCCAACTTTAATTTAATGGAAGATCCGGATGAACCCGGAAACCTTCAAGAACAAAATGACCAATATTTTGATCCGAATATGATGGATGCGTTTGGCTCAAGTTACGTTGACGAAACTTATGGGCTACAACCCGAATATCCAAATGACCAATTCTATGACCCTTCTGATCTAATGTCTGGTATGTCCCTTAATGAAAACTCCTCCGAAAAATTACAAACACCCGGTCCTTTTTTAGGGAATACGAGCCTCCCCAAGAAATTATCGAACTCATGAATTTTGGTACCAGGCTCCGATACATAAAACTAAACAATTTCAAAATACTGATTGACACAGGAGCCACACGATCTTTTATTAACCCTGCTATAGCTCACGAACATTTTTACAAAAAAAATCGAACCCGATTCCGGACTTGTCAGAACGGTACACGGAATGTCCCCAATTCATGCAAGGACTTTAGTACCCTGTGGAGAATTATTTAAAGTCCCTCAATTAAACTTACCCTTCAGCATATTCCATTTTCATAATCAGTTTGACATGTTATTGGGATTAGACAATATAGAAAGAATAGGTGGAAATGTAGACATTCTGAGCGAACAATTTGGTACTCCCCACGCTAAAATACCCCTGCATACCGCCATATTAAAAGGACGATCAGAAAAGACAGACGTCTTTCTACTAGATGCACGATCAATTCAACAAGTTAGAATCAAGTTGTCTATTATCGAACATGGTGAAGCAATAATCCCATATACTAAAATTGGTTCAATAGAAATTCCGCAATGCTTAGTAAACGTACAAAACTACACGGCATTTGTCCAAGCCATTAATCCCTTAGAACAGTCCGTAACCCTGAAACTAGGTAAACCAATTCCAGGTGAACCGATCTTAGACAACATGTTTTTAGACACCAACGAACAAAATACCAACACTGACAGACACAAACAATTGAAAATTAAGAAACCAGAATTAGATTTATCAAAATTAAGACTTGAACATTTGAATCCTCTCGAGAAAAAGGAAATAATAAAACTGACCACCGAATTTTCTGATATATTCCACTCGGAAGACCAGCCCCTTACATTCACTAACGAAGTCAAACACCACATAAGAACTATAGACGAAATCCCTGTTTATGCCAAACCCTACCGATATCCCACCATTGCCGACAGTCTGCGCTGGTGGCCACGCTCCTAGAACTGCCGGGTAATTCAAAAACTGAACGCCCAACAGAACGAAGCCTCTTCTATGGCTTTTTGGTAACAGCAGCGGTTCCCGACCTTTCTTCTTTCATGTCCCCTTACCACTACCCTGTAGATATAATAAGGAGAGAGGGTATGGCAAGAAGAAATTGAAGTAGTCATTATAATTTAGTGTATGTAATTATTAATAGGTAGGCGCGTACAATTAAAATGGTAGGAAAGTAGATCACAATGCTATGTTACTATTCCTCATCGTTTTTATGGAGAAATTCGTGTATGAAGGCGAAAAACATAGTATTTTAAATGGAAATTATAAGGACATTTGACCAATTCTCCCACACCCAAATAATTTTTAGATCAAATCCTATTTAATTTTCTATGCTGGACTAACTACACTTTCAGAACTCGCCACAGTGATATCACTTAGATCATCAGTTTTGCCCCCATCAAATGAAAGGTATTGAAAAGCTCTTATTTGTGGGTCGGGGAGGAGTTCATTATAGCTTCAATTTGCTTACTTCATTTTCATACTTCTTACTTCTTTACTAGATATTTCTAAATATAGGTACCTATTTTGCCTAGTCTGCACACCCTTGTCAATGTTGCCCTTAAGAAGTATTGCTAATTTATTGAAGTTGTTAACTGTATTACGATTATGTTCTGTGATGTCAAACCTAGCCACTTCCATTACCTAGTCAACTAGGAAAACCTCGCAGTGATTTACCTATCTCTGGGGGTGATGTTTTACACTTTAAATTGCGCCTTGATAAGTATTTATTTCCTATATTTAGTCCTTACTCCGTCGGTTGTTTTTCGAATAAGGATAATAATGTGATCTCGAACTAAATGCCCTTGTATTATTACCTTGTAATCCCTATTATTAGCAAATTTCGGATAAAGAAAAACTAAGCAATCTAGCTCTTTCAACACAGAAATTTCGTGACGGGGGGGGGGGGGTTGCAGACCAGGCAAGGTAGGTACCTATATTTAGAAATATCTAGCAAAGAAAATGAAGTAAGCAAATGGAAGCTATAATGTAATGAAGTTCGGCACGACCCTTGGCTTTATTTAATAATAATGAGGTAGGTATAATTTTTCTAATATTTTGTCAGTCGGATGCAGCTGGTCCCACTTTGCCAGTAGTAGATATCCTTTATTGCAGTGTCTCAACCTGGGGGCCGTGGATGTTGCAATACTAGGTGCTGAAAATATATAATACTTGAATCGATTCTTGGAAATTCAGTCAGCTTTCTAGCGGTCAAGTGTACTGTTGCTTAGCTATTTCATGGAGAAATTCACGTTTGAAGGCGAAAAAAACTAGTTAGTTTACACAAAAATCGAAAGTTTTCATGAAAAAACGTTCCCTCCACATCCTAATGACTTCGTCGTCAAAATGCATATAATTTTCCTCGCTGAATCAAATTATTTCACTTTCACACCTCCACAATGATTTGTGAACGGCCAGAGCGTCACCCCCCCCCCCCCCCCCGGTAATTCAAACTCCTCCCCGACCAACAAGTAAGAGCTTTTCAATACCTTTCATTTGATCATTTGATGGGGGCAAAAATTATGATCTAAGTGATATCACCGTGGCGAGTTCTGAAAGTGTAGTTATATTCTGTCCAGCATAGAAAATTAAATAGGATTTGATCTAAAAATTATTTGGGTGTGGGAGAATTGGTCAAATGTCCTTATAATTTCCGTTTAAAATTCTATGTTTTTCGCCTTCATACACGAATTTCTCCATAAAAACGATGAGGAATAGCAACATAGCATTGTGATCTGCTTTCCTACCATTTTAATTGTACGCGCCTACCTATTAATAATTACATACACTAAATTATAATGACTACTTCAATTTCTTCTTGCCATACCCTCTCTCCTTATTATATCTACAGGGTAGTGGTAAGGGGACATGAAAGAAGAAGGGTCGGGAACCGCTGCTGTTACCAAAAAGCCATTGAAGAGGCTTCATTCTGTTGGGCGTTCAGTTTTTTAATTACCCGGCAGTTCTAGGAGCGTGGCCACCAGCGCAGACCGTCGGCTGGTGAGGGAACCTGGCCCTTAGCTACCCAACGTCGTGTCAGAATAACCTGAACAAAACTACGACCATTGAAGTAAAGGGGAGGGGGTGGGATTCCTTCCTGAAAGAACTGCTTCTCGAGTATCTATTGCTCTTTTTTAACGGGGCTGTGACTAAATAACGTCATAATAGTTTGGATCCGTATAGCTAAAATAACTGTATCCTTATTCAAGAGGACAAGTCCTCCTTATTGTCCAATGACAAGTCCTAATTACTAATTTTTCTAAATTAATCATTTAAATAAATAAATAGAATCCTAAATAATAAGAAATGTTGAAACAGTAAATTGCGCCCATGATTATATTGGAAGAAAATGAAAGTAAATTTATGAAACGAATTATAATGCAATTTCTTATATTGTCTTCACTCTTAACTCTACAGTTTGAACTCTTATTTACTTTTGTGAAAAATGAATAATTTAAGACGCTGTTGCTCCCTGCTTTGGGAAATTGGAAACAGATTTTCGTTCAACCTTGATAGGAACTAGTGGAGAACTTTGAACAGTTTAGTTGGCAGCACTAAACAAGGGGCTCTGGTGAATTTACATGTTAAATTCAATTAATAATCGTTTCAGAATGCATCGAAAGGGATTCCCATGAAGAAATTTTTGGACAATTATATATTTTGGTAATTTTCAACACCACAAATGTAGATGCAATTGTGAAACTGTATGGAATATATTGGTATATATTTTTTTCTCACAAATTGTTATTGATTTTGGTTTTACAACTGCGAAGTTGAGGAATTAATCAAGACTTTTCCACCAGTTCAAAGCCTGTGAAATGTTTTGTCTGATAAGTACTCAAGTTTAGTTCCACCTTCGCTGGTACAATGTGCCCTCAACGGCCATTATTCTGTTGGGAAGAATGAACTTGAAGTGCTTTCCCATTTTTCATCAGTTCTATCATTTAAATGATTAACAGGAGTGCAATCCAGTTCTTAGCGACTTTACCAACCCCGAAAGTTCCCCTTCCACCCATTGTTATCCCGGCATCACCACTTTTCCATCCGCCCGAGGGGGTCATTCGTGTACCTACCCCCCCCCCCCAGCCGTAGCTTTCATATCTGTTTACTAGCTCCCCTCCTCTGAGCTAGAATCCCATTTTTGTGGGTTGCATAGGCAATTTTTCATCTTCAGTACTTGAATGTGTAAAATTAATCATTTAAATGATCTGGCTGTAGAACCATAGAGGTCTACTGTCCCGCTTTTATGATGTAATTTCGACGATAACGTAAGATAATGGGTAGTTTCCTGAATCATTCATGCAGACGGTCCCAAAAATTTGGAAATTTAATGGAACATTCATATGACTCACCATTTTCTGAAACCCGTTTTATCAATATTCGGACGGTAGTTGAGGATTTAATACTGAATAGTAAATGTTAGAATAAGTGGCGAAGCACTTCTGACGTTTTATGTGATGTTAGAATTCTAGGCTTATAAAAACTTCGGTAGGTCATCCTTGCCATTAAGAAGAAATTTCCTTCTTTTAAAAATATGCTTACCTATTCCATTCTTGAGGAAAATTGACTGATCCATGGAATGGTCCATGAATGCTTAAATATTCTCTACCCTCCGTTAACAGCAGTCTATCAAGAATGAAGAATTTGCTTTATATAAATGAGTGTAACGAAACATAAATAATATTGTATTGTTCCTGAGATAAATTTTATTCGGGAAGTTTCCCTATTTTGAAATAAGTATTTATTTGAACTATAGAGCTATCTTTGCTTGAAATTTGAAGAGGTAGAAGAAGAATATGCGCAGATAACCCCCGCGCAATCGGAATCCATTTTCTTTCCATAGTGCTGCTCCCTGCTCGCTGGGCACTCAAGTTTGGTTCACGTTGATACCGCTGGAATTTTACTGTACTCTTTTGATCCACACGCTGTTTAATTGCTGTAATATATCTCAAATCAGTCAAATAACAATCTAGGTAATAGTTTTGCATCATTTACAACGAGCTCAAACCCTTCAGAAGGTTCGTAAGTACTGTAGCAAATCACAGGTGTACCCATTCTTCTTGTTGCCTTGGACCTTACTACAGCAATTCACCGCTTTTATTAAATGCTGTGCGTTATGTAGCTCATCTAAAGTGTTATAGAACTCATGTGACAGGGCTCCACTGTCGATTTCTAAAATTATCAGCCGTAGTTTGTTGATGAGTCGAGGTTGAATCTTCCGCGCACCACATCTTCCTTTGTTCCTCCCGGCAGCGGCCATGCTGCCTCCTATCCATAGTAATGCGCTTTGCTGTGCTCTTGCAAATCGACACCCTCTCAGCCTCGTGATATCTCATTGCAGCTTATATTCAATTTCCCTTGGTAATATCCACACCAATCTTCATGTATTTCTATTTTTCGTCATACTAACTATTTAGCGTTGCAAAGCATTGGAAAATGACGTAAGTACATAGTCTTGTCAAGTTCACATTGCATGGATAGATAAATGTATAAGTTGTGCGTCTTACTACTTTCGTGTTGGGCACCTACTTTTCTACTTGAACCTGTAAAGCATCTGTTGAAATTCTTCAGCGTCATTAGGTTTTCAAGTTCATCCCTCGACTGTTGGGTACTGAATACATGCCTTTATGATTCATATCACTTCAATCAACTGATACTATTGTTTTAAATGTCCTGCCGAAGGACAACGAATTCCGTTATCCACAAAAACTTTCAGTGACTATATTCCTATCTATTAAAATTTGTCTGCTATTGACCTTTAAATTTAAGATCAAAACTATTATATACGTAACTACCCTTCTTGTACCAATGCCAAACCCCTGTTAATTTCATCCTTGTGTGAATGTTTGGTAGGTATTCCTGATTCAAATATCTCGTCTCCTTTATATTTTGTCTGTTAGTTGCCAAGTTACGAAGTATGCATCCGAATCCGGTGATAATTCTACCCATGACTCATCGTTTTTCTTTGATCATGTACGTACTCACCGATGAGTTCATATCGATCAATTTATTCTTAGGCATCTCAATTCATATAAATACTAACGGGATCCCGGTGCTTTTGAACGAAATATCACAGTTATTGTTAGTCAACACCCGTCATGGCTTCTCCAGTTGCTACGATTTGTCGCTGCCAATAAAGTATTTGTAACCTGAAGTATGAGTAAGATTCAAATACGGGAACAAACCAAATCGGTCGGGAAGAATAGCTCTGTTTATGAATTAAAAGGATGTTTTGGAGTAATCTGACCTAGACTATGTTGTGCACCGTAACTCGCTGATAATTTTATACCGCTCCCGTCTGAATCTGTTTCATAGTTTAGCCGTCTATTAGAAACATACATACAGAGACAGATAAAAACTTTGTGTTTTATGTTTAAGGATCAGCTGAGTATTTGTACTTCGCAAAGGGTGATTTGTGATTTTTACCCTGTGCCTAATGATTGTTTATCTCACTCCTCCGGGCAGACGCGATATAGGTCTTAACTGGATTTCTACTTTCAATCACATCAATAAAAGCTGCCAATTCTGACATATGTGTATATTATGTTTTTTGTGTCATTATAAGGTTTGTTTCGTCACGTTAGGTTCAGAAGTTGCGGTTGCTGAGGTTGGCAGGGGCGGCTCCTGTCCTGAAATCCCGGGGGTGCTCTGAGACTGTAAGGGACAACCACAAAGGGAACGTGAAACGAAATGGGGGTTGAAAATGAAATTGTCGACTACCGATATGCAAAGGAGATCTTGTCCGCTTTATAGGCTTCAAATTGTGAAACAAACGACTTCTGCCTTTAAGGTTTGCTGCAGTTCTGCCATAGACAGTTGTGGAAATCATTCAGTTCCCTCTTCAGTTAGCAATCCTTGGTCCATTTCCGCCGTTTAGCCCTTTTAATTCCCAATGTCTTTCTCACTAAATAAGCTGCAGTCGCACATGGGATAAGCTCCTCCTCATCCATTTTTGATTTAAAAACAATAGAAACCAATCAATCCTCAATGGTAGTAAATTTGCTGCTCCTGTCAGCAGCCGCCCCTGATGGGTGGATTTCAACAAAATCGAAAACATCCCGGTAGATTTTTCGTTCAGAATTACTAGAAAATGACACCGTGCTTGCCTAGATCAGTAAAATCCACGTTTTCGAACAGTTTTTGGTATACAGCATCTATGAGTGTGAGGTGATTGGACTGGCCATAAGTTGAGATCAACTAGACCCCAAGTGGAGTCCATGTGCGAAAGAACGGGTTTTTCACATTCATTGTAAGGCCTCTCACGGCCCATTGCCGATTTTAAAACTATGCGCCTTGAAACTTAGAGTGGCGTAAAGTTGAGAGTGTTTCTACAAATTTGTTGCTGTACGATTAGAAAGGTTCATGAATGAATATGATAACCAGTGACATTGGTGAGGCTCTCGAATTTAAAAAACCTCTTTAAAAACAGGGTTTTCTTCAGTTTGGGACTTCCTTTCTTCGAAACTTTCCAAATAAACACCAACAATCCACCTTTGTCTGTAGATTCCGTTCTGTGGTAGTGTTTCCGCGTTGTGGTATCAACAGTTACCAATTAATCAAAGTCTCTTGAACGATTTGGTGGCTCAAGCTGAATCAACAGGGATTTCGTTTCCTCTTGCGTAATGTTCTTTGTATTTTCTTCTCCCCTCTTGTGGTTATTTATCTCAAACGGCGAAGTATGACTCATCATCACGATGTGCGTTAGCTGTCGACGCTGTATTGAAAGGCTAACTTTCATCACTGTAGTTGTACTTCTACCTACCTAATTCACCTCACCTTGTTATGGAAGTGAGCTAAATTTAGACGCGGTTTGGGGTCCACCTAGCGCCACATTGTTAGTCACTGGAAGCAAACATTTAAAATCACAGCACTTAATAATGATCAATGGAAGGTTAACACGCCCGACGGCGAGACCTATCGTTCACTATCAGCTAAGCTGAAAGAAAACAAAATTGAATGGTTCAGCTATGAAAACAAAAACACTAGGGCTATTAAAGTTGTAGCCAGCGGTCTACATCCTACTTGCCAAAAAGAAGAAATTTTAGGCGATCTAGAGAACCAAAGTTTCAAGGTTCTGGATGCTGTAAATTTGAAGAAGCGTGAGCAAAGCGAATTACGAGGTGTTAAAACCAAAATTATGAGGGATCTGCCCCTTTTTCTGCTGTCTTTTGATAACTCGGAAGATATCAATAAAATATATAATATTAAGGCTATTTTGAACTTGGTGGTACATATTGAACCATTAAAAAAAGTTGGGCGTCAAATTCCCCAATGCAAAAACTGTCAAGGCTTCAATCACACTAAGGCTTTTTGCGAAAAAGTACCGCGCTGTGTGAAATGCGCAGGTAAACATTCTGCTGACAGCTGTCAGCTAACTGTACAAGACCTTCCTACATGCGTAAACTGTGGTAAAGCACACCCAGCCAATTATAGGGGCTGCGAAATAGCAAGAGAGCTCCAAAAACTCAGAGACCAAACTAGAAAACCAAAAGTAGCTCCTCAAATCCATACAAAGCCTCTTAATTCGACTTCTCAGTCCAGAAGGTCATCGATTTCCTATGCCAGCTGTTTAAAACAAGGGAGAAGGGATAGCATACCTACAGGAAAGACTCCTAAAGCAGAAGATGTTCTTACAAAAATTATGGATATAGTGGAAAAACAGTTTTCTACCAATAAAGCTCTGCTATTGCGAATGGAAAAGCTGGAAAAAAAGCTTTGCGAAACAGCTCCAGCACAAGATGATTGGAACTGTTCGTATTGCAACATGGAATGCAAACGGGCTCATGAACCACGCTTCAGAACTCGAGGTATTCCTTTATAATGAAAAAATTGACATTTGTTTAGTTGCTGAAACCCACTTTACTAAAGAGACATTCTTGCGTATCAAGGGATACATGATTTACCACGCCTTACACCCAGCCAATAAAGCTAGAGGTGGCTCAGCTGTAATAATTAAAAGCTCAATTAAACATTATGAAAATTGTAAGATTGAAAAAGAAACAATGCAAGTAGCCACAGTTAATATCTCAATTAAAGACAAGGATTGTAACATTGCATCTATTTATTGTCCACCTAGACACAACTTAAAAGAAAATGATTACAATTATCTGTTTGCACAGCTAGGACACTGCTTCATTATAGGTGGGGACTACAATGCCAAACACACCATATGGGGGTCTAGGCTCGTCTCAACGAAAGGGCGCGAGCTGCTCATGGCTGGACAAAAGGCCCATTGCCAATTCCTGTCATCGGGGCAACCAACGTATTGGCCTGCCGATACAAATAAAATACCAGATCTCTTAGACTTCTTCATTCTCAGAGGCTTTTCATGTAGTTATACCCATGTGAATGGGAGTGATGCCCTGTCTGGTGACCACTCAGCAGTAATTCTAACCCTAAGCGAGAGCGTTATAAGTAAGCAACAAGTACCCCGACTCGTAACCCAGCAAACGAATTGGGAGGTCGTCAGGGCATACATCTCTTCCAAGGTGTTATTGAACAAACCGCTAAGAACTACGGAACAACTTGAAGAAGTAGAGGAGTTCACTGAACTGCTCCAAGCAGCAGCGTGGAGCGCCACCCCTGATAGCAAGGAACCTCCCCGGAGTAATGACGTATACTATCCTATTGCAGTTCGAGAATTACTTAGAAAAAAGCGTAAAGCGAGAAAAAAGTGGCAGATAACTCGATATCCTGGTGATAAGGCTGAACTAAATCGTCTCACAACGAAATTGAGTGCCCTACTCGAGGAGCTTGAGCAAGTCTCGCTCTCTACAAAAATTAACGCCCTTACATCGGATCAATTAACGGATTATTCGCTATACAAAGCAGTAAAAGGTATACAAAAATCGCATCCACCGATCGCACCCATTCGGATAGATGGGAATAATTGGGCAAATGTGCGAAAGAGAAAGCTACTGCCTTTGCGAATCATCTTTCGTCAACATTCACTCCATTCCAGCAACAGGTTGGGGATGAAGCCCTAATCCAGCATACTAGAATCGATAACCTTCCTATTAAACCCGTGAAGTTCCAAGAATTGGTTGATTGTGTGAAACATGAATTGAAAACAAGGAAAGCTCCAGGGTATGATCTTATTACAGGGCAAGTGATAAAAGAACTACCTGACATAGGACTACGGAAGCTCCTCTACCTCATAAATGCAGCGTTTCGTCTCAAATACGTCCCATTATCCTGGAAAATTGCAGAAGTCATCATGGTCCTCAAACCTGGTAAAGCTCCAACTGATGTGAAGTCCTATAGACCTATTTCACTACTCCCAGTTCTTTCAAAACTGTTCGAGAAATTACTAAAAAAGAGACTCATTAGTATAATAGAGCCAAGGGGCCTGATCCCGCAACATCAATTTGGATTCAGAACGAAACATTCGACAATTGAACAAGTCCACAGAATAACTGACGTAATTGAAAACGCACTGGAGAATAAGAAAGTTTGCAGTGCTGTGTTTCTAGACGTGTCACAAGCATTCGACAAGGTCTGGCATGAAGGGCTGTTAAATAAACTGCAAGGGCTTCTACCCCAGCAATACTGTCACATATTAGAATCCTACCTGTCTAGTAGGTACTTCAGAATTAAAATTGAAGATGACTTTTCTGACCTTAGAAAAATCGAAGCAGGGGTACCGCAGGGGAGCGTGCTTGGACCACTAATCTACCTAATGTACACGCATGATGTGCCGAGCACAGAAGAAACTACGTTGGCTACATTTGCTGACGATACAGCTATTCTAGCCGTAACAGACACGGTGGAAGAACAACTCAGAAGTTGCAGGAAGCCACAAATGCAGTAAATGAATGGACTCAAAAATGGCGTCTTAAATTGAATGAAGCAAAGTCCACTCACGTGGATTTTTACCTACAAAAGGATACCCCATGTACCATTGTTCTTAAACCAGTGCACTCAGAAGTTGCAGGAAGCCACAAATGCAGTAAATGAATGGACTCAAAAATGGCGTCTTAAATTGAATGAAGCAAAGTCCACTCACGTGGATTTTTACCTACAAAAGGATACCCCATGTACCATTGTTCTTAAACCAGTGCATTATCCCACATGCCAACTCTGCCAAATATTTGGGTATGACCCTGGACGCAAAGTTGAAATGGAAGGAACACGTAAAGAAAAAAAAGCAACAGCTGCAGATAAAATTTCGCAAAATTTATTGGATTATGGGGCGATACTCACAACTCAACGTTTATAACAAAATTCTTCTGTATAAGACATTGCTAATGCCTATTTGGACTTATGGCATCCAACTATGGGGCTGCACAGCAAAATCCAACATGCAAAAGATTCAAACTTTCCAAAATAAACTACTGAGGTGTGCAGTAAACGCTCCCTGGTACATCAGAAATGACGACCTCCATAAAGATCTCAGAGTGGAAACCGTAAGAGATACTGCGAAAAAATTAGCTCGAAGATATGAACAGCGGCTTCACGCTCATACTAATTTGGAAGCCATTCAGCTTCTTGACAACTCCAGTACTATTCGGCGCCTGAAGAGGACCAAACCCTTGGACTTGGGATGCTGATACCGATGTGATAGTGTAGTGTGGTGCTAGTTAGTGAACTCTCACCATAAAATTGCGTAATTATGTTATAGCTAAATAACTTGATAGTTACTTACTGTATGTATGTATGATGTAACTAGTTGTTATGTTCAATATATAATATATAATAAATATATAAATATACGCTTAGAAAAAAAAAAAAAAAAAAAAAAAAAAACTGGAAGCAAGTTCCCGCCGAACATTCCATGTAGGTCTGACTTCACTCGCCTTCTTTGTTAGCAAATTTCATTCATCTACACAAGATGACATCTTATGTTCACCACACATCGTTCTGTGAGAAATAGAAAAACTATCCTCTTCCCCTCTCCCGTGATTTGTTGTTTGGGATGTAGTTGATATATGGGTCATTTCAAAATTTCGGTCACATTTGGGTATCAACTTTTCTAAAAAATTGAAGTTGCAACTTGATCAATTTTCTTGTTCCTAATCTATCACTGCGGCTGCAGTAAATACTAAGGTTTCCTCTCTAAGTTAATCTCATTTGCTACAAGAAGATCTCACTCCCTACAATTTAAGGGGCTATTGGCTGGATATTCTAGGGAGTGAGGCTATAGCCTTTCACCGCCTTTACAGGCCACAAATCAATTGAAACCGCTTGAACCAAAATGTTGTCAATGAACTTCCAACAACTACACTAAATGTCAACAAGTGCGATCAAGTTTCACTTGCCATTGTCAAAATGTTACTGGAGTAGGGATTGAACTAATCACTCGCCTTTGGTTGTAGATTTCCAAAGGTTTTACTGATTCTAAAAATCGTCACTTTTTCTTCAGGTCAGCGAAGCAAGGTCCCTAATGACTGTTTAGACTTCATATGTATATATGATGTTCCCTTGTTATATAATCGAAATTGTAATTTAATGTAAAATTGTCATCACATTTAAGAGTTCATTTTGGTCGTAGTTTTTACAAATCGGACAGTCCACAATAACCTGCAAGTTAGATTCGTGAAAGGTTTATGTGTGGTGGTTGTGGAGAACTCACGATTGTTGGGTATTTTATTGAAAGTTTTCTTCTGAACTGGTCTTCCATTTCATTGCTAGTAAACTGGGGTTGTACGCCTCGTCCTCTCCACTCATGTTCGTTCTTATTTGAGCAGGTCCAAAGAAAATTGGGATGATTCCTCCGGTTTTATTGATTTTGTAAAATTGAAAACCGAGGTACTCAACGGAACACATACAATCTCCTTGTTAATTAAGTCATGTTAAACTTTTAAAGTAGCATCAGTTGATCTTAAGAACACAAAACTAATGTTGAAGGCGAAAAAGAGTAGGGTGCAAGCAATTGTACCTTGCACCACTTTTTGCAAATGTACAAATTTTTGTTCAAAATTGATTTTTTGTTAAAGCCAATTCAGCTCCAATTGAGTCATTTTAGCTTGGTTAGAGACACTGGTTGCCAGCAATAATCTGTGATTAAGCTAGTTTCTGTCAAAAAAAATGACTGTCAAAATTGTAGTAAATTGTTGTGTAATGATTTGCAGAGTTTTTTTCAACACCACTTTCATAATATAAGACCCTAAAACCTTTAAAGTTTCATATCGTCGTAAAAAATCAATTTTTAACCTTTAACCTTGTTAACCTTTAATTGGTAACAAGGCGCTTCTGAAGCGTACAGCTGTTTTTAGTTCACTGTAAGTTCACTCGAATTTGCGCTAGCCCCACCCCCTGCCATGGTATTCCTTCCCGAACACCTGCTCTACCCTTCAGTATCCTGCTCGAGCTCCTGCCATTCAAATCTAGGAAGTGCTATTATTTTTTCAAAATGTCTATACGTCTCAGGAGCGCCTTGTTACCAATGCAAATAAACTTTTTGCGCTCCATGAACGTATTGTTACCATTCATAGGGTAGTTTTTTCTTTTTTACAAGAGCGTATTTTTACCTCTTTTATGGTATTTTTATCCATCATTCTAATAACGCTCCTAAGACGTTTTTCATTCCTCATTATAATAACATATATTCAATAATGACAATATTATAATAGTAAATTAAAATACAATTAGTCCTACTAGGTAGATAGAATTACTTGGTCGTTTTTTCCATTTAAAGTAAATATTTGTGATTTATTCGTGCCAAACTGGAAAAAAGCTATTCCACATGATAATTGAGCATAGGTACGTAGTTTTTGGAGCAAAATATTCACTAAGTACCTAGGTAATAGGAAGGATAGGTTTCATATGCCTGCTATTTCGTGATGCTAACGTTAGTGTTAGCGTAAAAAAACTGTTTATTTTCATGCAATAAACGGATCCTTTTAATATAAAATAACGTGACATTTGTCGTAGTTTCATTTGGAGTGTGCACGAAAAGATTTTCCTCTTTTCTCATTGTGGAACAGGCCACATACAACTGTCCATGAGAAAAACATGGTGTCTGCAAGTCTATTCCAGCAATCACAAGAGACTGCCCCTGTGACTTGTTGATTGTCATCGCATAGCACAGTTTCAAAGGGAACTGTATTCTCTCGAATTGTATGGTGTTGTGTGAGGGAATAATAGGTATTCTTAGAATGAATACATCTTTGCCCTTAGCGCACCCTGTGAGTGCTATGACTTGAATGATATGTCCCGTCACCTTTTTCACGATCAATCTTGTCCCATTACACCACCTGGGTGCATCAATATTTCGGATTAGCATAATTGGAGCACCAACCTTTATAATCAAATAAAAAATAAAAAAAAATCATGTTCATGTTTGTTACTGACCTAACCGTCGAAATCGATTTAACAGTGTAACTCTTTACTTTCGTGGAAATATAGACAACGTTCTATCTTACTCCGTTTTTATTTGAAATGGGTTTCCACAACTTCGTCGCGAGTGACTTAGTCCGTACTTAATAATCAAGTTGTGGGCTTGCAAATCAGGAGTCTCGACGGAATTCAAAAACTCAATGGGATATTGTACTGCTTCATCATCATTAAGGATACAATCTACGGACTTGTAGGCATATTCTTGCCCCGGAAGCTGCTTCAGAATGGCTATATTAAACTTCTCGACTAGTTCATTTCTGCTGTAGGAGGTCTGAATGAGACAACAAATGCGCTTTATATACATATAATATATGTATATAATATATCTATATTATAGAGATGCCACTAAGAACTCCTTCCTCATGCGAACTTCTACCTCAAAATACGCTACAGAACTAATTACATTTGTTTACTAAAAACAAACATGGAGGGTTAAAATGTTCATGAAAGTATGTGTAGACTCCGCCCTTGGGGGGGGGGGGGGGGATTTGTCCGGGGAAAAGTTGTCCTGCATTCTATGAATTTGGACCCTTCGCTACTCGTTTCGATGATTCGACGTAGAACCTATTAAACCACAAATACTCCTGTTATACTCTATTCAAGATAATGATGTACCAATCTAAGGCGCTTATTATAAAAAATCCTCTTGTGTTCCCAGGTCAATGCACTGGTAAGATTCTTGTTGAGTTGAACTGAACTTGACTCAACTTGCTTGGATAATCCATTGAAAAGATGGTTATGGAACAAACCTTAAGCCCGCAGTGTGTTGGACGTGAGTTCGTCCGTCAGTACTACACTCTTCTCAACGAGGCCCCAGCCCATCTCCACAGGTAAAACAACTTCGTCCACAATTT
The DNA here is from genome assembly GCA_031894815.1 of Creontiades dilutus. Taxonomy (NCBI): domain Eukaryota; kingdom Metazoa; phylum Arthropoda; class Insecta; order Hemiptera; family Miridae; genus Creontiades; species Creontiades dilutus. Next base: position 12,225 of record JAVIWC010001740.1, on the reverse strand, counting down.
TGTTTGACTTATGTTGACAATTTGCTCACCTATGAGGAGTGCCATGTATTAACCCATTTCCAGCCAGGGGTAGAAAAAACGAAAAAATCAACGATTTCTTGACATTTCATACTTGATTACAATTATCAAATATATCAGAAGTACAAAGTTTTCTAATTTTGAGAAAATAATTGTTCAAGAAAGATAACACTTAAGGGGTTGTTGCGACCCGTTGGCTGAAAGTACGCTTGGTGAGTGACAGGACCCATTTCAGCCATAGGATGGGGAAAAAATCAAATTCCATTGTTTCCCCGCACGAGAGGGGATGAAAAGTCTATCTGGGGAATGAAATTTGGAAACGGAGAGTAAATCCAAAACCACGTTGCCTCCAAGTGCAAAATGTGTAGAAATACGTGATCCTGCACCCCCAAATGGATGAAAATGGGACAAGTATCCATCTTCAGGGGAGTGACACCATACTTTGAATTCAAATCTAACGGGTTTGTTCCGGATAAAAAACTGTTGCAACTGTGACATCCAAAAAATGGGACCATTTCTTAATCTATTGACAGTTGACAGTGGAACACTCCAAACTTCATGAAATGGTTATTCAATTCATCAAAAAATGGAGTCAGTACAAGTGAAACGATAATTTTTGTTGTGGAGAATTACCAAGGTGGGCACTTACGACCCCGGTCCTACAATTCAAAGCCCACGGACTCCCTGATGCCGTTATTGACCTCCCCTCCATATGATTCATTCTGAGATGATAACGTAATGAAATCTAATAGGTAAAAATTCAATATTTTCACATTTTCGTTCCTAAATCAGATCATAACTTCAATTTCTAAAAAATTGAATTTGACTAACTTTGAAATTTTAGTTTACTTATAGGATTCGTTTTAGCGTTCCTTTACGAAAAATAACTTTCCTGCGTTCTTCTCAACTCCCCTTGAGTAACTATTTAGAATAACACAATTTTGAAAAGGATTGAAATAGCATGGGTGAAGTAGTGATAGTTCAGTGCCGTAAATCAAAAGTGGGATTTAACAAGACTGTTATTCAAAACATGTATATGCTGTGAATTTGGCATTAGGACAAGAGAAATCTAACCATTTGATCGTGGTTGTTTTTCTGTTGAACTTGGAGGTTCAGGGCTAGAGACCTTAATTTCCAGCTTCAGTAGACGTAAGTAGTCCCTTACTTACCAGGCACTACAGCCAGATCACTTTTCTAATTTTTTTGTTTACTTTAAACATGGGCTTCTGATATTAGGGAAAACACACAACAGCCAACAAATGAATGAAAACTCCAGAAATTGGGACCTTGTAAATTACCCTTACACCCACCCCCTCCCCATATCATCATGGAGTAATTTAATTAGGTTCACTTCGAACTAGTCTAAACCGAGGACCAAAGCCAAAGAGTTTCCCTCTATACTCCATTTTAGGGAATTTCTTGGCTGGACTGCAAATAGAAATGGCCTCTATAACGTTGCAATCCTTGATTTATTCCAGGTTCTACAACAACAGTTCATCTTTCATCCACGGAGAGCCGGACGCTAATAACAGGGAGACAGTGACGGTGGTGGGGCAACGCCAAATTCACCAAAGGATCCAGGAGCTCAACTTCCGCGACTGTCATGCTAAAATCACTCAGGTTGACTCTCAATCGACTCTCGGAAACGGTGTTGTGGTTCAGGTAATTTTGCAGAAAACCTGTGCAATGTTGCATGGCTATTTCATAATTTCGAGGTAATTGATCCTAAGGAAATCAATCAACTTAACTGTATGAAGGGAGGCCTGATCAAACAGGGACATGACCTCGTCCGAGATGAATGCGCAAAAATAGCGAGCCTTGCATGGAACGGCGTGGTCACAGAACCAGTTTTACGTGACAGTGCTGACGGCAGCCCCGGCTTGGTAGCGGACATGAAGGTCCATGGTGTGTGGGACCGTGAGAGACCTGCGTTTTTCGATACCCGCGTTATAAACGCTGAAGCAGGGTTCAGATCCATCCGGATCGTTCGGAAATACGGATAGGGGAAGCTAGTAAAAAGCAGTGGAGGGGATGGAGGGGAATCGGCCAAACACATGCCAACAACTCGTTTCCCGCACTCCCTTCAACAGCTGTTTCGGTTCCCGACGCCATTCCATATGCGCAGTAGTGAACTGCGCCATCCGGCAAGAAAAATATTTGAAAAATCAGATGCGTACAGTCCGTTTCAAAACTGGCTGTCCGGAAAAAATATTCCCCCTCCCCAGCTAGTGTCCAACCAATCAGCTGCTCGTATTCACTTTCCGGATAGCTTGCCGGATGGATGTGAACCCGGCTTGACCGTCTCCCGGCATGCAGCCCAAGCCAAACACGCAAAATACGATAGAGTCGCTGAAGACCTGAGAGGGTCTTTCACGCCACTCGTCGTTTCATGCGATGGCGCATTACATAAAGAATACGAAGCCTTCCTCAAGAACGTTTCCTTACGCCTCGCCAACAAGTGGTCAAAATCCTACTCCCAGGTGATGATGTGGGCACGAGTGAAAACTCAATTCTCGGTTCACCGAGCAGTCTCCATGAGGCTAAGGGGCCCTAGGAAACACGTACGAGGACTAGGACTAGAGGACGGAGCAGCAATTTGGCTACCGGAAGACTAAAATCACACACACACTCACACAACGTACTTACATACCTACATACATATATATAGTTAGGAAAAAAAAAAAAAAAGAAATCAGATGAGTTTGGCAAAATCAATTTCAATTTTTGGCATACTATCAAATTGAAGATTTTGGCAAATTAATTTGAACCTTTGGCACGAATCACTTCTAATATTTTTGGCATCTCAATTTAAACTTTCGGGGACTCCATTTCTACTTCTGGCTTCCATACCACCTCGAGCTTTTGGCATATCAATTTATACTTTTCACAGATCCCAACTAACCGAACATTCCACCCCATACAATGATCAATAAATGTTTTTTCTCTCTCAAATCAGGTAATGTGCAGCCATCATCATCGTCCTGAGTTACTGTTCTAAGTATTTCCAATTCCGCATCATTTTCTTACGTCATTCTTTTCTTTTATAAAATATTGAACTCGAAAATCACATTGTGGCTTCCAAAAGCAACTTATCCACTCGTATTTACAACAAAGGAGCCCCTACAGGACACACCCAAGGCCCAATCACACCTGCCGACTCTTCGACTCGGGCAGACCATTCAGCCTAGAAAATCGCATTGTAATCAGCTGAGGCTGTTCGTGATATAGAGCGGGTCATTGGAAAGAACCGCACTCTATTTTATCGGCTGATAGGCTCTCTCGCTCAGAACTGTCTCTCTGAATCGTGTAATCACTTTTCGGGCAATCACATAGCTGTAGATAACACATAGCGATTTGCAGTTTCTCTTTGGTTGGATAACAGCTCGCAAAACTCTGTCTAGTTTTGAATTGTTGGAGCTATCCCATGAAGTAGACGCTCGACCCGCTGCAACCTCATTCTCATAAAGGGTTTGAATTCCTTGACGTCTTTCTCTTATTCCATAACACTGGCAAACTTCTACCTTGTCTCATATTAATCAAATGTCATCTCAATTTCCTCCATACTGGTAGTACTGGCATATGCGAATTGATACAACTTTCTTTTTGACAACTGCTCCATTTTTCGACGTGAGGCATGGTGAAAGGTCGAGGAACACTGAATCGACTAGCTCCGCCGAATACACTAGTAGCTTGCCTGAAATACTTAACAGTACTTACCCCTTTATGGCAGAATTCATAGACAAGGATTGAGTGTGGTTGGGCTCCTATGTTTATCAGCAAGTGGATCCATTCATTCAGTCCGTTTGAAAGACGTGATTGTAGTGCACCCATTATGATGATGGTGATATATCTGAGTGTAGCTTGTTTGTTTTGTAATTAATCTGTGGTTTACCATTAATTCTTTCCAATACCTCCAAACTATAACTAGCACTTATTATTGAAATTGAAAAACTTAATCACATTGCTCATCTTTCTGTTTACAGGTGACTGGTGAGTTGTCCAACAATGGCCAGCAAATGAGACGCTTTACCCAGACCTTCGTATTGGCCTTCCAGAACCCCAAGAAGTACTACGTTCATAATGATATTTTCCGCTACCAGGTTAGATGATCCCACAATCAAGTTTATCTTGCCATCGAGCCAAATGGTTTCCCTTCTATTGTTGCCCGAAAATTATGTAAACTTGTTTTCCTAGGATGCTCTCCTCGACGAAGACATGGAAGGGGAAATGGCGAGATCTGATTTGGCTGAAGAAGACCAGGAACAGGATGTCCGTCAGAATGAAATCCGGCAAAATGATGTGAGTTTATCCCTTGTATCTCACGGCTCAGTTAATGCTTTTGCTTATCTGCCAAATTCGAGAAAATTATGATTAGACAACTTCTTTAGTTGTGTCTGAAACTTACTGTTGTAGGGACGTTGAGGGGCATTCATTATTTCCCAATAAGTGCTTGAACTTGATCAGCATCCATCATGTATTGTTTATTACAATTCTGTAAACTTACTCAATTTAAGCGTCTTCTATCCTGGTCGCCAACTATTGCCTCTATTGGTCATTAATTAGCCACAAGTGGTGCAACTGTGACTATGACTCTACTGGTCATTAATTAACCACAAGTCGTACATTTAGATAGACCTCCCGTTTCGAGCGGGTTTCCATTCAAGTTAGGCCTGAAGAAAATAAGACTGAAAACTGGGTAAGATTTCGGTATTAACTTATGGTGCCAGGTAAGTAGGAATTTTGAAACTAGATATTTACGTTTTATATTCCGTTTTTTGTCATATTCATGGAGGTTACAGGTCCTTTTTCTGGTCATATTTACAGGGGGTTTCTTTCACATTCTGGCGTTTTTTACGTCGTATCGGTCCGAACTCTACTGATAGGAGAGAAATTCCGGCTTCCACCGTTATTTTTCCAGTCTTCATGAAAGTGGCCCTTGATAAGTGTGTTGCTTGACGTTTAAGATTTGTTATTGTAAGATAGCATTCAAGCAGTAATCCATTTACTATTATTTTCCATTCCGAATTAATAATTTTAAATCTCCTCTTACCTATTGAACTTTTTGTGATGTTGAAACTCAAACCCTAAAATGGATTTTCTCAGACTGTTGTGATACTTGTTCGAGCAAACCCAGTCACTATTTTTGGAACTATTTGTGGGGTCTATTCTGCAGTATTTCGGAATTTTCAGATGTACACCCTTTTTTAGCAAAACGTGTAATCAACAAAACTTTACTTCTTACAGTCCCAACCAGAGCCATTCTATACACCAACGGTGAACGGAACAGCTGAACCCCAAATTGAAGAAGTCAATAACCTGCTTCCCACAGATGAACACATCTCCCAGCAAATGAATTCTATGAACATCAACTCCATGGACATGATTCAACAGCCTGCATCTCAAATGGTACCTAATTTTGTCGTGTGTTCAGAGTTGAATTTCGAGCTCATTCCAATTGTCGATTTCTCACGTTGGCTTCCTGTCACCTCACAGGGACAACAGGACAACGGATCGGCTCTTGTGCAGAACTCGAACTACGTCCCGGAACCCAAACCTGAGCCCTTGGACCCAGTGGAACCACAACAGCAACCTCAGGTCTACCACACCCAGCAGGTGGCTCCACAACAACCCACTGCCATCCAACAACAGCCACAATCTCTAGGTTTGTTGTCAATTAAAGTTATTTGAGAGCTTTTGGTGCCAAGCAGTGACGGTAGGTTAGACCATTTTGCTGTGGCCAGCTATGGAATGGTAGTCGTACATAAGCTCGTTGGTCTGCTTTTTAATGTGACGTGAAGGGATGTTACTGACGTTTTGTTAAAATTTGTCGAAGTGACGTTCTTATTGAAGGGTTCTTTTCAACATAATGACAATCTCTATCATATTTTTTAAAATCAACCACAGTTATAAGTACCTTTATTTCTACTAGGCAAGAGAACTGAACAAGCTCCTTGTGGTACAGAAAGTTCGTGTGTTGATCTGCCTCTCATTCCCCCTTACGATTGTTGATTCTGTGCCGAATCGATTACGTGTTTCATGTGATAGGGAGATCTTGGAAGGAGAGTTTGATAGTATGATGTGTTGCGGTATATTCATAGCTTTCGAAGGTGTGGTGAACGATTTTCTTTGGATGAAAAGTAACGGATTGACACTTCTAAAGCAACAGAATTTGCATGATTGAAACTTTTTATGAAACGTGTTAGACAATTTTTTGGTTGACGTACCCGCAAAAACATATACATATCAGAATGCCAAAGTAGTAATATACGGATTTATTAATGGCTCGATCTCTTGATTTTGAGGGTTTATTTTCGACGGTCGAGAAATGAGGGCAATCACTTCAAGGTACCTACTTCAAGGGAAGAAAGTGTATACTTTAAGGAAACTGTATTATTTCCTTGATAATGTGTTTTATCCGTCGTCTAGTACAGAGGAAACTTTTTATTTCACGAAATAAATACTCGCGATGAAGTTGTGGAAACCCTTTTCAGTAATGGAAACGGATATTCGTAAAAACGGGAATAGACAACGTTATGATCAATATCCGTTTTCTCGTCATTTCTCCTTGATTCTAAAGAACCACACATCCAGTAACAGTTAAAAGCGACAGAAAACTGTGTAACGCAGATGAGTATTTCAGATTTACCTGCAGTAGTGTTTCATTACTGGATGGTTTATACATCTAAAGGGCCCCGTCAGCAGATGGTTAACGTTGAAACACCAGTCTTACGGCCTCATTGGCAACGTTTCCTCAACGTCTGACTGATGTTACGGAATAAATAAGTGGATGGGTCATTTCAAAATTTCGGTCAATTTGAGTATTGACTTTTATTAAAAAAAAAAAAACGATCAATTTTTTTTGTTCCCAATCAATTATTGTGGTTCTCTCGTATATTACACAAGTGAGCACACATAATCTTGAACCGTACTGCTGATACGCAGTTTTGAAAAAATGAACTTTTGTAGCGAGTGAGGTATATACTACTTTTTTTTCCTCTCTTGAGCCTCCAACCTCCCTGGGAATCGCCGCTCAAGTCTTTCAATTTAGGTGAATGGAACAGCACAAATTAGCTTAATTTTAGCTACAGTAAATACTAAAGTTTCCTTCCCAAAATCTCACTTGCTACAAGTAGATCTCACTCCCTACAATTTTTGAGTCTATGGATATCGAAGGGAGTGGAAGAGTGAGGAGTGAAGTTATAGCCTTTCATCGCCTTTACAGGCCACAAATCAATTGAAACTGGTTGTACCAAAATGTCAACGAACGTCCAACTACTACACTAATTGTCAACAAGTGTGATCAAGTTTCACTTACCACAGTCAGAATGTTATTGGAGGAGGGAGTGGGAGTTAAAAACTCCTCACTGCTGCTTCCGGGGATGGTTTTCCCGGAAGAACTGACTGGGAAGGTCTAGACCAGCGTTGGGAACATCTTGAATAAGGGGTGTCAACAGAACCGAAGCAACATCATAAACACCCTTTCCCACCAGTTGGGAACCAGTTGGGGTTTTCAAAACATTGTAGGGAGTGAAGAAAAACCCTGTGACTACGAAATAATGGGTTGGTAAGGCGACTTGCTTTGATCCAATTTTTTTTTCTGAGGCGGATATCCATTGTAGATGGTGTGTTCTTTCATAGTGTAAGCGGATATAACAGCCCCTATAAATATTTCGCTGGATAGTGATGACGGATGTTGTATACCTCTAGTCAGTGACAGCAGTAGGGAGTGAGAAATCAGCACATCGGTATTTTCTCCTGGGTTCTCTAGGCACAGCTTTTACATATTTATCAATGGAACATGTACATCCAGGTAGGAGATAAATTTAAAAAATTTACAAAACTGCATCCAATTGAGTTCCACGACCGGTGACATAAATGTGAGCGAAATTTTGAAATTACCCAGATATCACAATTTTCAAAAGTAACTGTCGACCAGCTGATCGCGTTGCAGGCTTGAAGCAGGGTAATGAGCTATTTTTACGGTCATGACCTCATAAAACGAAGATCACTGACAATTCATTTTAACGAGATGAATCAAATGATTAGCACTGAACATAAATGATCTCGTGAAGCGAGCTCCCGTAGTTTACTGAAAGCACTGTCAAAAACTAATGGTCTCTGGAAAACAAAGCATTTTGAAAAATCGGAGCTTGTATACGGTTATATTATGTTGGTAGAGTTTTGATACATCGAATCAGTGTTCATCTCATTTACAGAGTCAACTTGAATTCATGATCTTTTGAGGCCAAAGTGTTCATATTTGTCATTTGTTTTTGAATTTTCGTTTTTCTTGTAGGATCTTCTGAACCAAAGACGTACGCTACCCTGGTGAAGACTGGAACGAACCTGACGATGCCTTCCCTCTACTATAACAACGCTCCGTCTCCATCGGCACCTCCTGTACAGGCTCCTCAACCCTCTCCACCTACAGCCGTTTCGCCTGTAAGTTATTTTCTGTACGTTGATTGGAAGAATAGAAAGAAGTTCATTGTATAAGAATAGAATATAAGAAAGTACCTGGTACAGTTTTTTTGCAATCAACAAACTACAAAGCATCTGCTTAGCTTCCTTCGTGAAGGTACCATCGAAATACTTTTACTGGAGGAGAAATTCTACTCCTGGTAAATGAAAAAAACGGATCTCACAAACTCGGCAGGGACGTATTTTTGGGGATTGTGGTTTATTAACTGTAGAGAATTCCTTATGGGAGATTCTATTACTATCTTGACTTTCTCTCTTGAAGGGAGATACTAGCTAAAGTTTTACCCCTTTTTTATGTCTCTTTCGGCCAGGTGAGCTGAATCATGCATTTTGATGTGTAAGGGAGTTAGCTCACAAAATGACGATACCGGTTGCTCGCGGCTGAAGCATCCAATTTGCTAGCTACGAAAGGTAGAGCTTTTGTGCGAAATGGCGATACCAGTCGCTCGCGACTGCAGCACCCTATTCGTACGGGATGAAGGGAAGGACTAACTGACCGTAGAAATATTACTCAAAGGCTAGGTGTCCGTCCGGCTCGACGGCCGGGCTTATACGGACTGGAAACCCCCCTTCTACCCTACTCCCTTCGGACCTGGTCGGCTTGGCCCTTGCTTTATGTGGGAATAATTATACGTACAATAGGTGAAGTCCTTCACATTAACCTTTTCATATAGACGAATCTGATGGACTTTCCGAAGGGGTAGTTGAGAAATTAAAGAATGTTTTGTGCATTTGAGAGAAAACCAACCTTAGCTGAGGGCTAAGGGCTTATGTAGGGGTCCTCTATTCTCCTCTTGACTAGGAGGGAAAGCGAGCTTTCCCCTTTCATTGAACTGGACCCCTGGGGTTTTCCTGGCTGTTTCTTAAGAATTCCTATTCTGTGACACATGAAATTATTAATACAGAAGTAATGTTGGGAAAATCGTTACAAATACGAACTGCAGCTCCCGATGGATGCTTACATTGAACACGCACATAACTCGGAATCACAAGTCTTGATAAGCATTGCTGATTGAACCAAATGTTCCTCTCGGCCAAAGCCGAACGTACTTTCAGTTTCTTGACATAGGTTTCCACAATTTCGTCGCTAATGATTTATTTCTTACAAGGAAACAGTATCAAAATTTGACACATTAAAAGTCCATTTAATGGACTTCTTAGTTTAATAATTCATATCATACATCCATCGGTGACCAACAAATTGCGGAATAAAGCTTACGTTTTGCGGAATAAAGCTGTTACAAGGTTGTTATTATTCTCAAAGCGACATTAAGTCTGGAATCCCTCGGGCCTTTCAGAAGTCCCTTCTGTTTGTGTTGGTTTTTTTCATGCCATTTCAAACAAAAACTTTCCTTAAAATTGAGATTCGTACGATCATCAAACATGAAAAAAAACCGCTTAGTTTTTTAACGGAACATTACTCAGAAGAAGTTTATGGTCTGCTTTCATCTGGAAAATTGGAACATTTCTGTATAAATTGTGCTAAACATTTTGTTTTATATTCATTTTTACATAAACATTTTGACATGCATTTTGCTCATAAAATAGGATCTCTTAGTTGACAATTTATATGCATTCAATTGCTCGACTATCAAAACAATTGGACTTGAATACAATACGATGATGGATATAATACAATCGTATGGTCAAGAAACTTTTCTTGTTTTCAAGACTCAACTAATTGTAGTATGAAAGTATACGAAACTTGAGCATGGTATTTTAATTGCTTTGTTTCTTTGAGTTTGGTTTTAAACATTGTCATACATGGTTTACTGGGAGTTGATGTGGCCAACTTCATTTCGTTACTTGCTGCCCTTTTTATTAATAAACCTCAACACAAACTTATATTTTCATAATTTTCCCCTCAACTAAACTGACCTGTATGAAACAATCTGGTCACAGTGTCGAACGCATGGTTTCAATTAAATGTTTTAATGTTGTAGCCTCCTGCTCCTGAGCACAAACCCATCGACTTGAGGCAAAACTCGTCTGCTAAACCTCAACGAAACGACATTGGGCGAAGCAACTACTCACCTAGGCCTACTAACAACTCGGACGACAATGGTGAGCACCCTCTTATAGTATAATTTGGGGCAATATATAACGCTAAAAATTATTAATCACACGGTTGTTTTCGAAACAACTTAGTTTGATCTTGATAAATGAATCGTGTTGGAGATTAAGTTAAGTAGGTAAAGTAGTTTAGAATTAATTTCTCTCTAGATAAAAAAATATTACCTACAGGGTCATCCAGAAAGTAAGGTTACAATCTCCCTGGAAGGTGCAAAGAATTTTTTTTCGGGGTTGGTGTTACTGCTTGTAGGGGGGTTCCTAGTAGTCACAATAAGCACCCGTCCGCATCAGTCCGTTACGAAATGTCGTCACAACATCCTACTCTGTCAACCTCTGCAGGGACCGTTCGCTCCACCTATAGCCGATTCGAAATTCGGGCGGTCACTGTGACTGGGAACGAAACGTAGGTTTGCCACTGTACCCCAGAGTCAAAAAGGCAGTCCCTGCAATGGCGCCGTACTCACTCCCCGTAAGCAAAAATTCAAGGTTCAGCCCTCGGAGCGGAAGATCATGGCATCAGTATTTTGGGACAGAAAAGGGGTGTTGGTGGTGGATTTCATGGTCAGGGGAACCACCATTAATGCTGATGCGTATTGTGAGACCCTTAAAAAATTGAGGAAAAAAATCAAAGACAAAAGGAGGGGAATGCTGACTCGTGGTGTGTCCCTTCTTCAAGACAACGCCAGACCCCACACCGCTCGCCGGACCCAGGACCTGCTTGTGTCGTTTGGATGGGATGTTGTGACCCATATACCATATTGACCGGAATTGGCGTCTTCGGACTTCCACCTTTTCACCAAATTGAAGGAGTTCTTGGGTGGAAAACGTTTTTCCAACGACGAGGAGGTGAAGGAAACTCTCGAGAAGTGGTTTTTGGAGTTGGAGCGAAGTGTGTATGATGAGGGCATAAAAAGCTGGTGCCTAGGCTGAAGAAATGTGTTGAAGTTGGTGGCGATTATGTAGAAAAATAAGGACATATTTTGCAACATTTCCTCAAAATTTGAATAAAATATATGCATTTTTCGATTTTTACCAGCAGTTGTAACCTTACTTTCTGGATGACCCTCGTAGTAGTCGCCTCGGGAGGTATTTCAGACGCCTTCCAGCTTTACCTTCGATACAAGTTGTGAGGTGATGGAATGGTATAGTTGCCCCTTCCATTGTGCTGAATGCGGTTTAACGCTCCGCCACGCTCAGAGGATGACCCAGGCGGTTGAAGGCGTTTGGATTCATCTCCCGAGGCAATGGATTCAAGAATTGGGAAGGGCCAACTAACCATATCCGTCATTGTGTTTATAATAAAACATATTTACTTTTCCAGCAGTGAGTTTATTGTGAATATAATCAAGACGTATACTCAAAAACATCCGGTTCCCGCTGGTGACCCTGTATAATCTATTTCTGGTAGTCCGGCGATCCGCGTTGGAGGGTTATCCAATGCAGAAATAATAAACCTTTGTGTAGTACTTAATTCGCACCGTTTTCGTTTCGCTGTTGGTATTTTCCTCATCCCCATAGAATTGACTCACTTTAGGATAGTTATTAACCCTTAATTGATTTAGAATATTATTGTGTGGTCAGAGGCAACCCTCCACTCAACGAGGATTAACTTAGTTCTTAGGAACTTGTGAGGTAGGTTCCTTTACAAAATCA
>JAVIWC010001738.1:0-28976 GCA_031894815.1 Creontiades dilutus | reverse complement strand
ATCCGTTCCTGGCAACAAAACAGCCCTGTCAACACTGTTAATTGAAAATGGCGGGAAAGAACATCGAGATGTTTCCTCGTGATTCGTGATGTCACTCCACGTGTAGCCTTGTGACAGGAAGAAGCTGGGATGAAGAAAACGTGGGATGTCACCAGAATTATCCATCACGAGTGTTACCTTCGTTCCATCAATAGTACTTGATTAAAGTTGTGAATTATAGCGGCAAAAGGAGAAGCTTGAGGACACATTCGGAGCTACCATCTCAAAGCTGTCCAACACTTGGTTAGGTAAGGAATAATGTTTCTGGAAAAACTGACAACCGGCACTCACCTCTGTTGTCTTGAATATCTATAATAATTTTGAACATCAAATTTTGTTCAAAAAGTCTATATTTTTATTAACCCATCTTACATGGTCCAGGAAAGCTAAATGGACAAATAATATGAGAATGACCCACGTACAATTGTAAGGCACTAAGAAACCGAGTTTCGCTGACATACCACAGAATAAATGCAGAAGACATGAACTTGGTTCTAGCAGACTTAGAAGGACTACTGGTATATTTGTGAATGGCTACCATAGACTACTTGTAGGAGAAGACAAGGATCTAGTAAACAGGCTTATAATGGCTACTTGAATGTTAATGAAGGGCACATCTAGAAGAAGACATAGACATAAAGCTAGTAGACATAGACATAAATCTTGTAGACATAGTCGTAGAAGGGCTACCATACACTGCATCTAAGAGACGGAGACATGGCTTTAGTAGGCACAAATATAAAGGGCTACAGAAATAATAAACCACTTCGTAATAATTTCAACGGCTTCATTTCCTCTAATAGGATTAAACAATCTTCACTGAAGATTTCGAGTTGATGAAAATTTGTAAGCATTCGGTCTGTAGAGAACCCGGACGACCACGTAATTTATGAAATCTGAGTGGGAATTAGGTTGTACACCATCTCCACAAATATCAAGGGACGAAATATGGTCCCTACTGGGTAAATAACCCATCGCTCCATGTAATTCAGAAGTGAGCAGAGAGAACAGTAAGGAATAAATCCAGACGGTGTTACGCTTAAAAGATGAATTCTTCATCACGTTAAGTGCTTCAATCTCGAAAACATTTTCATCCTCTCAGAAGACCATTAGGAAAATATTTCTCATCAGTAGGAGTATGAAAATCCGGGAGGAGCGAGCTATACGTCCCTCGGTGTGATTTAAGATATGAAGTAGTTCGCAGCAATGTGTTAACAGACATCAGGTTTAATTAGATCGTCAAGTCAACAGTTGAACTTTTTATGGGTCTTTTTCCTAGAAAGGGCCAATCTGAGAGGATTCTAACTTCCCATTGATGATTTGGAGATCAACAAAATTTTCTCGATACACTATCAATCTTGCTCTGCGATATGCAATCAACACATAATGCATTTACATACCATTTAAATGTTAACAGCGAATTTTCCTGTAGTCTGCTTGTCCTGTAATGAATTTTCCAACTTTACGCGAACGTAGTGAACCAAGGATTACAGTTATTGTCCCGGGATTCTGGGGATTCTTCAATACATATCTAAAACGCTGCGAAATCTTTCACTGGGGTTTATTATTCAATTTCATTTATTTGGCTTGCATTCATGTGGGAATGTGCGTGTTTCACAGGTGATAGAGCGATTATTGAATTTCAGGTGGCACACAAATATGATCAACTCATCAATCCAAATAGGTATTTTGGTTGAGAACCGATTTAAGTGCTCCATGCATATATCCTGAAGTTCAATAAACGCTCTATCAAGTGTGAAACACGCACACTCCAAAGCATAGTAGAAATTCAAATCATGAATGCAAGCCAAATTAATGAAATTGAATAATAAACCCCAGTGAAAGAATTTGCAGCGTTTCATGCATATCAAAATGCTTCAACCCGTGTATTGGCTATAAACCCTTTTAGGAGTCCACTCCAGTATCTAGGTATCCAGTAACTAGGTTGCTGCAATCATGCCATACATCGGGAATGGTTTGAGCTGCAGACCTGGGGAGGGGCTCATTCGATTCCTCATGGAACTTTCTTCAAAAAAAGTCCACATTTAGGCCGCTTTAGTTTTTTTGGAGGTTTTCAGGGATTTTACAAAACTTTGACAACCCTTAAAGGGCACTTTAAATTAAGTGCGAGAGCTGGCTAAAGAATTGGGGCGTTGTCGGACCAAGATTGATTTTTCCTGAAAATTTCAGATTTTTTGCTAAAGCCGCTTGGGAGAAGTCGTGCGTACGGCGTACGGACGGAAAATGTTTTATTGCAGATTTGGGTTCTACACCCTTTGAAACGTAAACCATGGAATTTTCAGGGGGGTTAGAATTTTTTTTTTTTCAAGAGCGATTACAATGGTTTATTTTTGAATAATAAACCAAAAGATCTTCCTCATATTACGATAGCATAACCAACACTTGCCGGTGTTATAGCACTTTGAAATTTCGTTTCAATACCAAACTCCTGAGACCGAATTCACCTACTTGTCGTGTTTCCTAACTGTTAAATCCTCTTCATTCTCCGAATCGCTCCCAACCCAGGGGCGTGACCAAATTCACCTAATTGTCGTGTTTCCTAACTGTTAAATACTGTATATTCTATTTGAGAGCATCGTGACAGGACGTAAAGGTGTAAAATCCGAAGATTCGAAGGGGGAACCTTAACGAACTAAAAACTACCGAAGAACCCGATGGAAAACGACGGCGACGGAACTTAATTTGAATGGACGGCGGCTCGGGCTCCCACTATCTGCAGCTAAGATCGCCGAATATCAGCATTCCGGGCTGGTGCCGTCTCATTGATATTCACCGTGAGGGTGCGGTTTTTCGCGAGAGTCCGCGCGCCCCCTTTCAAGATGAACGTTGCACTCGATTCGCGAGCTTACGAGAAAAACCTCCGGGACGATTTATGTCTTTCGAAAGGGTCCCGAGACACATATTAATTTTCTAACACAGTTGCTTCGACGCTTCTGAAACGATGACAGTTCGTCCCCTTTATGCCAAAACCATGGATGTGCCAAAAATGGATTTTTGAGTTAGGCATCATTTACGAAAGATATGGACCCTCTCCAGTAAATAAAAATCGATCCAGGGGGTTCAGGTGTTTATATAACGGCTGAACAGACAGAACTGAATCCATGAATGTGTTTAGTACCTTTCCTTGGTTACGCCAAAACCATGAATGTACGCATTAATTATTGGTTTATTATTCAATAATAAACCATTGTAATCGCTCTGGGGAAAAAAATCTAACCCCCCCCCCTCCCCTGAAAATTTCATGGTTTACGTTTCAAAGGGTGTAGAATCCGAATCTGCAATAAAAAATTTCCGTCCGTCCGCCGTACGCCGTACGCACAGATTGTCAGTCTGACAATGGCTTGTCTCTTCCATATTTGATTGGAACAGTGAATGGTTCACGAAAACGAACAATAGCAAATCACGCCTCATTAAATACACTTATAGAACATTCGATCATCACGTTGGTTAACTTATTAAAAGAATCCGCCACAGTACTGAGCTTTTAAACCCGTTGCTGGAAAATACCTCGCCACTCACTCATCAACTCAAATTACTCCTCTGTATAGTACTGATACACCCAATCTGGCTTTATGGGTGTTCAATATGGGGATCAATTACCCATTGTTAACCATTACTAACCAATTACCTGTTATTGTGGGGATCAATATGGGGGTGTCGATTACCCAAATGGCCCGAATTTGAAGGCTGCAAAATTGAATTTCAAGATTTAAATTGAATTGTTATAATTACAATTATGAGGATTCCAGCCACTGGACAGTACCCTTCAAATATTTTTCATCACCTTTTTGGCAATTCATAGTTCATTGTTATCAAAAAGCTTTGTGTATGTATGGGAACAAGAGTTATCGGTAAAGTTATTTTAAAAAAACTGTGTGCCACACTTAAGTTAGCCGACCAGCATTCATTGTATAGGACTGTCACTAGTGAATTTTGTAAATAAGTTGGAGATGTTGACTATCCGATGTAGCAGGTTTTTCCGAAGCCCTGGGGGAAAACGGCGATGCCTCATGCCTCACCTCAGATCTCACTACTCAGGTTGCAGAGGGCGACGGATTCTCTCGGGATACCGAAACAAAACTTTGCCTTCGAGTTTTCTTTCGCGGTATTTCTCATCTTTACGGCTTATTGATTTACGAGCGAGGGTCTTCGAAAGGTTCTTTATAACTCTGACATCTGACACATACATCAATGATGTCGAAAGAAAGACTTTTCAGGTAATACGAAGGTTCAATGAAAAGTTACAATGTCTCTCTCTCTCTCTCTCTCTCTCTCTCTCTCTCTCTCTCTCTCTCTCTCTCTCTCTCTCTCTCTCTCTCTCTCTCTCTCTCTCTCTCTCTCTCTCTCTCTCTCTCTCTCTCTCTTCTTCTCTCTCTCTCTCTCTCTCTCTCTCTCTCTCTCTCATACGAATACGTTTCGAGGTAGGCCAAGCCATAGAGCAGATATTAGGGGGTGAAATTCATCATAAATAATTTTGACAATGAACATAATGTATTCATGTCATTGATTAATAAAAGGAACATAAATTATAACTTCTCATCTATAGGTAATCACAATAAAATCACAATTGATTAGGCAGGTAGGTACTTCTCCGATGTCACCCCCGAATTTCCGAAGCCGAAGTCGTCATGATCACTGTCATCTGAATTTGTCAAGTCCCTTGGATTGGATACTAGCGATGAGTGGATCCGTCGAGATCAAAAGTCTTTGGAATATATCCCTATTGGTAGCTGTTCTGGAAAAATTTCTCGAATAGTTTTCTCGGAACCTTTTGAAAAATTTGTGCTGTAATTCCTCAGCATCCTCTGAGAGCTGCCCGATCGGAATAATATTCTTGTCTATGATCGTGGAACTATGTATTAAAATCTTGTGGACGGTTACCGGCATCGGATATCATTTGTAGAGACTAACGTACAGTTCCGCAGTGTCACTGGTATATTGCTCAAAACCTGACGAATCTATCTGCTGTCCACAGGCGAGAGTCTTGAGTATTACTCCGAATCGTCGAATCAACGTTTCACCCACGCCAGTGATTTCAAAACATATCTCGGGTTCGGCGAAAAATCTTCTAGCAGAGTTACCGTCATTTGTATTTCCACCCCCTTGCTTATGGATGTCCAGGAGAAGTTCAGTTTGTGTCCTGAAATCCGAAATCACTTTCTTCTTCTTCATCTTGACGATTTGTTTCTCTAGTTCACTCAGTCTTTCATTCGGAAAGCCTCGAATATTACCTCGTACGTAACGAATAACGGCGGTTCTGGAAGAAAAAAATCCAGTATTTCAAGGGTAGGCAAAAGTAAGCGATAAAATAAATTTGTATGGAATCTTGGACTCCTATTTATCACGCCTAGGAGCTGGGTACGTTGATCCCAGTTGACCTCTTCAACTTACGCATAGTGAAAGTGTACAATTCATAGTAACTTTTGTTAAAAATTAATAAGTCCCAAACTGCTAGACTGATGAATTTAAACATTTTAATTTTCCCGGTAAATATTCTACTTACCAGTGCTTGATGAGCTCATTATGCGGCGATTCTTATGTGACGTCTGAAATGAGCTCCAAACAAGACTGAAGTGTGGAGGTAAAAATGCAGGGAAGGGGGCGATAGCGAGGAGTCCATGTTCGTACTTCCCACAGCCAGTCTGTAGGACTTTGACCCAACTATTTCATACGGTTCCACTTTCACTAACCTCTTATGAGTAGTTAAAGCCTACTCCCGATCAAATATCAATTTTTTTGGGGTTTTGGTCAGCTAGATTTCAATTCCGGGCCACTGTGCGGCGTGACAGTGCAGGAATGAAACCCGACTAGAGCCAGGAGACCCGGGGCATCAATCCGGCCCGATACCAGACCCTGAAGGAAGAATACATCCTAACACAAACGACGGTCGTGGGAAGACAACAGGTTGAATCGAGGGGTCGAAAGCACTAAAGCCTTAGGGCGCTTGTCCTTCCAATTATGGAATAAGCTTCTGCCGTATGGTTACCTCTGTACTACAGGCACCGGTATCGTCTGGAGAGAGGCCAGTACATTTTGCTGGTACGTTGAATTCAAATTGGAGATAGCAGCTGCGGAGGTTGACTACAGTTCCCTGTAAAATGAGCATGCTTGGAACCCCTCGAATATCTTAAGGTTCCTCCGTGCTGCAAGGTAACCAACGATGCGATCAGCTGGCCCAAATCGCTCTCGAAGGTCAATTTCCAGGAGCCGGTTCACCCCTTCTCTTCATTATACCCTTTTCCTCTTGAAACTATCAGCGAAATCGTCCCCTCTCCGTCTACCACGCAGACATCTATTTCTGTCTTTTCACCGCAACTTGATTTTTGGTTTATTATTCAATGATAAACCATTGCAATCGCTCTTGAAAAAAAAAATTCTAACTGCCCCTGAAAATTTCATGGTTTACGTTTCAAAGGGTATGGAATCCAAATCTGCAATAAAAAGTTTTCCGTCTGCCCGCCGTATGCTGTACGCACGATTTCTCCGAAACGGCGGGAGCAAAAAATCTGAAATTTTCCGGAAAAACCCATGTTGGTCCGACAACGTCCCAATTCTTTAGATAGCTCTCTCACTTAATTTAAAGTGCCCTTTAAGGGTTGTCAAAGTTTTATAAAATCCCTCAAAACCTCAAAAAAAGTCAAGGCGGCCTAAATTTAGAGTATTTTTGAAGAACTTTCCATGAGGAATCGAATGAGCCCCTCCCCAGGTCCGTAGCTCAAACCATTACCGATGTATGACCCGATTTATGGTGCCAACATTTACATCCACATTCACTACATCACTAGGTTACTGCAATCAAAACAAAAACAACTGGGTATTTTATTTTATTTTATTTATTTTTTTATTATTATTATTTTTTTAAATCGCAGTTACTTAGTGATGTACTGAATGTGAACACTGGAGTAAACTCCTAAAAGGGTTTAGAGCAGATACACGGGTTGGATCATTCTGATATGCTTGCTCCGTCTTACGAAATTTAAAATTTTCAAATAGAATATTTTTCCATTGTAATCGCTCTTGAAAAACGCTGCAAATTCTTTCACTGGGGTTTATTATTCAATGATTCATGATTTGAATTTCTACTAAGCTTTGGAGTGTGCATGTTTCGCAGGTGATAGAGCGATTTTTGAATTTCAGGAGAGCACGTAAATCGGTTCTCAACCAAAATACCTATTTGGATTGATCAGTTGATCATATTTGAGTGCCTCCTGAAATTTGAGTGCCTTCTTTGAAGTACTTTCCATGAGGAATCGAATGAGCCCCTCCCCTAGTCCGTAGCTCAAACATTCCCAATGGATGGCCCGATTTATGGTGGCAACATTTGCGTTATTTTGGTTTATTATTGTTTTTGTTTTGATTGCAGTAACCTAGTGATGTAGTAAACGTGGATACTGTGAGTTAAAAGGGTTTATAGCCAATACACGGGTTGAAGTATTCTGATAACCATTAAAAAAAAAAAAAAAAAAAAAAAAAAAAGCTGCAAATTCTTCCTCTGGGTTTTATTATTCAATTGGCTTGCGTTCATGATTCGAATTTCTACTAACCTTTCGAGTGTGCGTGTTTCACAGGTGATAGAGCGATTATTGAATTTCAGGAGGCACACAAATATGATCAACTGTTCAATCCAAATAGGTATTTTGGTTGAGAACCGATTTAAGTGCTCTATGCATATCTCGTGAAATTCAATAATCGCTCAATCACCGGTGAAACACGCACACTCCAAAGCTTAGTAGAAATTCAAATCATGAATCATTGAATAATAAACCCCAGTGAAAGAATTTGCTGCGTTTTTTTTTTTCATGTAAAACGACTCAAATTTTAACTTAGATCATCATAAATGCCGTAACTACCATAATTTAGGAAAATTATTCTCTCACCCGACCATGCTTTTTGACTGATTGTTTTTAATCTTTTCTTTGTCTTTTGGTGATTATATATGTTTCCTTTAATGAAAATAATGTTTCCTTTACTCACTGAGATGGAAACTTCGTTAAAGCAACATCAAACACTGATACCTCTCTGATGTTACGGAATAAACATTATAATTTATTCACCGCTCTCAAGCCTTTCGTTCGTTCCTTTCGTCGCCTCTTTATTCGTTTCATACCCTTTCCACCCCCTTCCCTGTCGTTTTATCATTCGCTTTATGGGTGACTAGCTACGTTTTCGGAAAACAAAGCTAATGATCGGCCGTTAAAAGGAAAACTTACTAATTTCCCCCGCAGCCTCCGGAGCTTCCTCGTCCCCTTTCAATCCTCTCCGTCGTGCCCCTTTCTCTTTCTCTTTCCTATCCTACTTCCTCTTTCTCCGCCCCGCTCCTTCCTCTTCTAATAAAGTCATAAGGAGGATCTCGTTACCGGCAAGCGGTTTCTGCCCTTCTCTCGACACGGCTCGCTAATTGGACGAAACGGGTCCTCCTTCCCAAACTCACCTGCTTCTTCTGCCCTGTACAAATTATTCGTTCGCTTTCCTTTGATCATTACGTTTATGGAAGCTCCTGTAAGCGTGGACAATTTCTTGTCATTAAAATTAAATTCTTTCTGACCGTGGCAGATACTTTGTTAGCATTACAGTTCGTAGGGCAAGATTTTTAAGAAAAAATTCTAAGCCAGTGAACTGCGAAGGACCTACCCACCTGTAAGTACCTGTTTATCTACTAAACAGGTTATCTGCACTTTTGGCTGCGAACCTTCTGACGGTCTATTCCCCAGCGAATTCGCAACAATACAGTTCAGGCAAAAGACAATTTTTGGAAGCAATAAACCAATATGAGATAATGTTGACCTAATTGTTGTTAGAAGGTGATGGTAGAGACAAGACAGTTGATTTGAGTTGTAAAGAGACATGTTTTTCAATCTGTTAAAATTTGTAATTTCTAACAACGATCTATAGTCAAAGAAAAGGAAAAATTACTGACTTCGTAGTCTGAGGGGTCTGGGGGGAAGAAAAACTAGGAAAAGTCTGGAAATTCAAGAAAACCATGGTGACGGAACGAATGCAGGCTTCCCCAACGGAAACGGCTTGAAAACCTCTCAACAATATGATTTGATATACAGTTGGTATCTGACATTTGGCGAAGGAATTTGCGGCAGATATTTACAGATTTGCAACGGTCATTCGTAGTTATAGACAATTTTCAAAGCGTGGTGGTTGAACAGAAACGCAACTGTTGATCGTTTTTCAGGGTTACCATCGGTAATAGCTAAATCCATGGATTCTCGGATAGAATCTAGTCTGCCGTAGCAGCACGAATGTTAATTTTATCTTGTACAATAAATAAATCTCCAAGGATGTCCACAGTACAGGTGTGGCTCGATGAATTTTTCCACCGCTTATGTATACCACCGAGTGTGTAGTAGCAAGTACTCCAAGATCAACGTTTTCTACTCACAACCAAAAATTTACGATTTTCACTATCCACAGAGCGCTAGAGAGTCATGGCCTGGCTTGTAGAAAAAGAGATAGAGAGATGGCGAAACTCTGTGAAGCAGTATTTTAAATGGCAAAACGCTATGAGTCTAAGCCATGACCTTTCCCAACAACAAGGGCCAAGCCAATCTAAGGTTCAAAATTGTACATTCCATATGTATGCATTGGTATCAATATTACTTATTGACTGAGTGGATTATCTATCCAAATCCCATCAGAAATTGTTCATGGGATAATAACGAAATGATTGATATGAGGTGTGAATAATATTTTCTAATTATGAAAACTACTGTTCATTACTAAATTATTGTAATGACGTTGCGTGATTATAATTAAATTGATATGTTGATGTGGTGACGTAACACACGTTACTGTCAATTGTTCTGTTCCTATATGATTTCGGGAGTGCAGAACCAAATATTGCAGTCAAGCCATTACGCAAATTTACTGTAGAAAGTGTAATTACCAATACTATGAAAAGGAATTAATATAATTTGAACTGATGAATATTATATTGATTATCGTAACCTAATGTTGCAGATTACGTGGTTGTGCACCACCAATGTGATAACTTAATGAGATACAAATCAAAAATAGGCAGTTCGGAATACCATGAGCAGTAGAAATATTATCTGATCCAGTTTATTGCTGTTACACATGTGGATAGGAAGTTATGGTGGTAGCGGAGTCAGTTTTCCAAGCTTCTTTGCGCCGTTGGTTTTTCCCAAGCCACCTTTTTTCTGGCAAACGGTCAGTCATTCGTAGTCTCCCCCCTAGCACCCTGGGGTTTCCTGGGGTAGTTGTAACCCCGTCCCTGATTGGTTTCTACTATCCCCCTCTCTCTACTCCCCGCAATTCCCCGTTTTCGGTTAACAACATCTGGAGTAAGTTCTCTCCTTTGTTTTAGCCGGCTCTTACACTCTTGTTAACTTGGCTCTCCTGGGACCTCCCTAATATTGGCTGAGATCCTTATATAGTTATCACGTATCAAACTTGACTGACTTCATATCATAGTTATCGAAGTGACTTCATTTTCCTAACTAAGTAGTGGCAAAGCAGCATATTTTGTGATATTGTTGGCTACCCGCGAAACCTCAACTTTGGCAGAAGCGCCCTACGGTTTTATTCAACAACACCTGTATTTATTCGATTGGTTCACTGTATCGACGAATACGAATTGAATTATGTATTTCCATACTCGTTCATTGAGCATGTACGCATTCATTCGAAATACGGCCTCCATCAGTTAACTGCCAAACCGTTTACATCTTCCTTGGGTTCACCTTAACAGTAGATGAACCAGTGACTTGAACACATAAATAACAAACCATTACATAATCATTTGGATTGTTACATTCTACTCATGTTATTCAGAGGAACAATAATCAAAATACGTTACCAACTGTATTACGTAATTTGGAATGGACCCTTCTTAGAAAACCAATACCGAAACTTTACCACCTATATGTTGGTAGTACATAGCTCATATATTAATTAAACAACTAATTGATCCCATGTCTTGTTGTGTGGAGTGAACACTCCTCACCATATATTAGCGAAACTCCAATTACAATTCAGGTTACCAATTGAATTTGCCCCTGTGATAGATTAAACCATCACAACAACCTCCTTTGATCATGTCAAAGAAACATAATTGGCACTATTTTGACCAATCAAATGATTCGGTGCTAACCCCTTCAACTACGGCCACGCCCCGCGAGTCGGCAGTTATTTTCCGGTTTTTTCTTAACTCTAGATAGAGCTTTTCTCCGCCATAATCTCATCCGGAGCCCCCACCCCTGGCCCTGGGGAATGGTATCATTATTTTTTCAAACCCGAATATACCCTGTCAGGCTGTCCGCCGTGTCCTGCCATGGATGGCGGGGAGATGGATTTAATATTTCACGCCCTTGTGATCATCGCTCCTGGCTCGTTACACCCCCTTCCAAAAAGAGGACCTCGGTTATTGCTGGTTTTTTTTTTTTTTTTTCGTGAAAACTCCCCCACTTCTGCCCCTCCAGTCGATATATTGCCTCATCACCGAAACTGGTGGAGATATAAAGGATAATTCGCTCCACCCTCTTCACATTCCACTCAGCCCAATTAGGTCGCGATAATTTCATTTCCTCCGCTGTTAGTTATCAACCTCATTTCCTAATTTTTTTCCTCTCTCAACTTTTGTATTCTCCATCATAAATAATATAATGCGTGAAACTGATGCCCTAATACAATCACACTACTTGGAATTCATTATAATTGAACGAACTCGTTTTACGGTTAAACATTTTCGTCGTTTATCGTTCAATTTATTTTTCATTGTTACCCCCACTCATAAAACAGTGACAGAAAATGGATGACATGAGTTAAAAATGCTTACAGATGGGTGGTGTAATATTCCCTGTGAGAGGAATATCTCAAAACAGATCTCTCTGCTACCACCTGGGTTTACCCAGGAAAAAATATTCAACTATCTTGTAGAATACAAGGGAAAAAATAAATACTAAAACCTTTTGAAAGGAAACTAAACGCTGTAATAAAATGAATAAGAAAATGAAATAGGAAACTAAACACCTCATCCTTCCTCAAAATAGGAAAAAAATAAAATTAAATGATGCTGCTTTTGCTTAAGTTGAAATGATGAAATATATCTAAAAGGAAAAATCTGACCTGAATAAAATGCTGAAATAAAAGAATAGTCGCCACTATTCAGACTAGAAAAAGGGTTGCTCTCCCGAGCTGTGCTCTGACGGAGGCTTGAAGAATTAATATCTGTATTAATATATGTATTAAGGAATGTGTGTGCTCCATGACAGTGGAGAACAACATTTGACCAACGTGGATCAGAAAAGTACAACTGGGTGGCTCAGGTACAGGAAATAATATGCGGCATTGGTTACGTTGGGGTGTGGGAGAGACTTGATTGTGAGGAGGTGAGAGAGAAGCGAGAGGAAATGGTTAATACCTATAGATTGAAGCTATTTTATGATGACCTCGAACGAATGTGAATTTTTCACCCTCAAAGTCCATTCCAAAAAAATTTTTAGGAGTTGAAAAGACGAGACAATGAAATCCTCTTTCCAACTGTGTAGGTACTCAGATTGGGGGTTTCCCTTCATATTGAAGGAGTTACGGCCTTTTTGGTGACCAAAGGTCGAAAACACGAAGAAAATATTAACAGTGGAAAAACTCAGAAGTTAGAACACTTGGGTGAAGTTTTTCGGATCTGTGAGGGTGATGGAATGGTATAGTTGCCCCTTCCAATGAGCTGGATGCATTGTTATTGCTCCGCCACGCTCAGAAGATGAATTAGACGCTTGGAGGCGACAGATTCTAAAATCGGGAAGGGGCCACTAACCAGATCACAACTAAGACACCCTGAAGAATTACAATAAAAGTAAGAACTCAAATTTAGATCGAGCCAAAAGTACACCTCACTAACGTTCGGCTATCACTGAAGTTAACAGTGAAAGGAGTTGTTATAAATTAAAGTACGAGTACAATTTACAAGTATTTTAAATTGTACTTGGATCACATTGCGATTGCATGTACTTGTACTCGTACTCAAAACATGCAAGTACAAGAACAATATTATTACCTATATCTATTACTACTACTATTACTATTACTGTATTAGTATATCTCGTCATTATTATTACTGGTTTTCCTCGACTGCTGTAAAACTTACTTCATTTCCTCAAGTACCTAAGGAAAGTACTTTAAGTACCAATGTACTTGGGTATCCCAACTCTGGTTAGGGGATGGATTAGGGGAGAAGCATTTGAAATAGTCCAAAGGGAAAGATGCTTGTTATGTAGTTGGAAAAAAGAAGAAACATTATTCCAGATTTTGAAATGTGAAGAACATTTCGTGAATAGTTTGTTGTCGGGAAAGAGTACGGCCGAAACGGCAATGCTATGCATATTTTATGATTTATTTGAAAAAACTCCTTTTCAAGATTAGGCTGTTAGAAGAGGCTGGAATGTAATTGTCTAAGAAATTACCCAGGGCTCCGAAATACATTTTTACAAACCGTAGGTCTACGATGTTTCTTTTTATTTAAATTATATTTACTTATACGTACTGATTCATTTAAGAAGAGAAATGTTTATTTGAAAATGGTGGGATGCACCCATGCATTGAATAGGCGAAATGCCTTTGTCAATAAAGATTTTTTTGATTTGATTTGAATCAGAAATAAAAATACACTGCCATTGATGACGCAGCAGCTCCCTCGTTACAATCAAAGTGACACCATTATGAAATAGAAAATATAGAAATCTTTAGATTAAAGATGTTGAGGTAATTGGTCAAACTTCCTAAGGATTCGTTGTGACATTTTAAAGACTGAAGTGTAGGTAATTACTTGAGATGAAAGGTGATTAGAAATTAAAAATCTGTGTAATTGTTTGTGGTGTAACAGCAAGCCGGAAAATGTAGGGGTTATAGTTTCAC
The DNA here is from genome assembly GCA_031894815.1 of Creontiades dilutus. NCBI lineage: Eukaryota > Metazoa > Arthropoda > Insecta > Hemiptera > Miridae > Creontiades > Creontiades dilutus. Next base: position 15,035 of record JAVIWC010001738.1, on the reverse strand, counting down.
AATTCCAGCCCCCCGAGTAGGCACAGCGACAGAAAATATTTCAGGCATCAGGGAATTAATATGGTGAAAATATAAAGAGCATGGGCCCTTTCCCAACTAAACTTTGCCGTTTCCAAACCTCTGGGCAATGTAGCCACCATTTATCAGGCAGAAACCCATGTTATACAAATATACTCAAAGGTGCAAGAATTTACATACTATTAGACCGCCAGGCAGCATTAAAGGCCATTTCTGCCTTCTCAACAACATCAAAGCTGACCTGGAGTTGCCTCACCTCACTCAAGGCTGCAGCCCTCGGCAACAAATTAACGTTGGGTACCAGGTCATGAAGGAATAGAAGGCAACGAAGAAGCTGATCGACTAGCTAAACAGGGATCAGAGTCCAGTCCAATTGGACCTGAACCGCAACTAGGGGTTACCAAGAGTTATATAACTCAACAGGTCCAGAAATGGGAGGACAAGACTCGAACAACATATAGCAAGACACTCCTAAGCAGACACTATCGACTACAGGGGCAGAAGTGGGGAAGTTGAAGTGGAGCTGTGCGCAAACTGATACGAGACCACCTGTTGATGGCCGCCGTACATCAAACCACGAGAGCGTGAAACGGAATTGCAGATGAGAGGATATTTCGTCGTTCCATGGATTTTCGTGGAAAAAGGCGTAGCGTAACGAAAAAGAGCCGTAGAAACTAAACGCCAGAAAATCGAGACAATTATACGGAATTTTTCCACTCGGCAGCGTTCAGCTTCGACATCCATTTCAGATACATCGGAGGAATACATTTTGACTCGTGCACCCTAAAATGACTGGCTTTTCCGGTCAAAGCTGATGAACCCGCTTACTAGCCGGGAAGGCGCGTGTAATCCATCTCAGGGGGTAACTAACGTTCCGGCTGAAGGATTTGTCGCCATCAATATAAGTCGAAGGGCGGGACGTTCTGAAACGCGGTTGATGGGAGGATGGAACTCCGACGAACAGCGGGGTGTAAATTTCTGTTCCCGACCTCGTGATTCTATCGAGGAACCACCGGGTTGAAGATACATCGCTTAAGTAGGATGGATGAGGTGGGCTCCGGAATGAGACGCACCTTTGTTCAGCTACCTTATACCTCGAGGTGAGCCTTGTGGAAGGCATACGCACTCCACTCTCCGTTTTCTGCTTCGATAATCAAGTTACCTCCCAAGAAGGTTGAGCTAACCTTATTATTCACATCCATTCGCCTTGTCTCCTCCCCATCACGGGAATTGATTCAACAAGAACTATCTAGAAAGCCACTTCTCTTACTCAACCATCCCACGTTCAGCTTTGATTTGAGGAAAAACCATTGTCCTGAGGAGATAGAAATTCGTTATAATACAACTACACTTTTTTGCTCCTAAGTCGACATTCCCGTTGCTCCGATCCCATTTCTCTCTGTGTTCGTGTTAACTTGCTACAAGCAGCTCATCCTAAACATCAGTCTAATTTTCATTAAATTACGTGGATTTTATGCCATAGTACGGCAGTACATACTAGGGTTATACAACAAGCGAATTAGAATCTGATGTTAAGCAAGATTGGGTAAGATCTGGGATGTTGAAAGAAAAAAACTTGAGTCAATCACTCCCAATGAAAAAGTAATAACACATGTTCAAAAGCGTATTACATTTTCCCGTAGGTATTTTCAAAGACTTCAAGGGATATTGCTGAAAAGAGCAGTCAAGTATGATGGGGAAAAAATTCCAATAACCAATCAAATATCTGACGTTTGAGTATTGGTAGATAGCAATACATTTACTCACATCATGGCACAATGCATTCCCTTAGTAGTTCTACACTCTTAGCATTTCACATTAGTCATCATCATCAACTCATCATTAATTGCCATTAACATGATAAACACATGATTACACTAACTTTGCCAACCACTGTTTGCTCCTGGAAAAACATGAGGCGAGAGGAATAAAAGGATCAATGTTGCAGTGGTTCAACAGCTATCTGACTGACCGCATGCAGTTTGTTACTGTGGGGTCATACACCTTTGGCGGGTTCCGATTGTTCTCAGGCGTGCCCCAGGGTTCCCATTTGGGCCCAATTCTTTTCAATATCTTCATCGACGATCTCAACTGGGTTCTGGGTGATCTTAGGAGGCTACTTTTCGCTGACGACCTCAAGCTGATTATGGTGGTGCGTGGTTTGGGAGATTGTGCTCTGCTCCAGGACTCTCTGGATTGGCTGTCAGCATGGTGTACAGGCAACTTGATGCTCCTGAATGTTCAGTAATTTCATTCACGCGCAGGGAGCATCCCTTGTTTGTTGACTACTTCATCCAGGGCCGAGTCTTATCGAGGGCAACTGTCGTTCGGGATTTGGGAGAATCTCTGGACGTGTCTCTTACATTTGTTCCTCATATCGAAACAATTGTTGCCCCCGCCCATGGAATGCTTGGTTTTGTGTGGAGGGCATCCTGGGATTTTGACATCGAGAAGATGTAGCGGATAACGCTATCTAGGGGACAAGACAGTAACTTTTTCCTTTCCGATAGTCGTCAAACGGAGTAGGTACTGCTGCTCTATCGTAGATGGCGATAAGCTCCGATGCAAAGCGAGAAGTGACTTGAACATTCTCGTAAGTACGAGGCCCACCCGCTGTCTCAGATAAAACCGCACACTCCATCACAGTCAGTCAAGCCTGACGAGTGACTAGATGAAGTGTTGTACGTACGGTGTCTAATTTGTTCAGTAAGAATGCTGTGAGTGGAGTCATTTGCAAGCTTTTAATACTAGATTCTCTACTTCGGCGTTTTAGAAGACAAAATTATGTCGGAAACAAGAAGAAACAACGGCATTATTGCGTGGAATATATAAAATATGGGTTTATTGAAAATCCCACAAATCCATCTTTACCTATGTGCCTTCTTTGTCAAAACACATTTTCGAATGAAGCGATGAAGCCCTCGAGACTACAAGATCATTTCAGTAAAATGCATGCAGATAAAAAGGACAAAAATGTGACTTATTTTCAAGACCTCGACATAGCTCATCCAACTGTGTCAAAACTTTTTTCATCGGCTTCTAAGCAAGTAGACGACGGACTCCGAGCTTCCTACAATGTCTCCTTGCTAATTGCTCAAACAGGCAAACCTCACAATATTGGAGAGGATTCAATTTTACCGGCAATAAAAGAAGTGATAACTACTGTGCTCCATATACCACCGGAAGATATTATCCGAAAAATTCCTTTGAGCTATAGTTCCGTGCAAAGACGAATTGATGAAATGGCTGAAAATATTGAAGAGTCATTGTGCAATCATCTGAGAACTTCTAAATTCTCAATTCCTTTAGATGAAAGATGAGTCCACTTTACCAACCAATGGAGCATTGTTGTTATGCACGTGAGGTACATTAAAAATGAGAAAATATGTCAAGAACTACTATTCGCCAGAAATTTAGAGATGGATACAAAAGGAGAAACCATATTTAATACACTGGAAAAATTTTGTGTGAATGCGGTGACTTACGGCTTTTGGTTTATTATTCAGTAATAAACCATTGTAATCGCTCTTGGAAAAAAAAAATTCTAACCCCCCTGAAAATTTCATGGTTTACGTTTCAAAGGGTCTAGAATCCGAATCTGCAATAAAAATTTTTTCGTCCGTCCGCACGACGTTTTCCATAACGGCTGGAGCAAAAAAGCTGAAATTTTCAGGAAAAATCCATGTTGGTCCGCGACGCCCCAATTCTTAAGCCAGCTCTCTCACTTAATTTAAAGTGCCCTTTAAGGGTTGTCAAAGTTATGTAAAATCCCTAAAAACCTCAAAAAAGTAAAGGCCTGAATTTGGACTCTTTTTGAAGAACTTTCCACGAGGAATTGAAAGAGCCAATCCCCACGTCCGTAGGTCAAACCATTCCCGATGTATGGCCCGATTTATGGTGCCAACATTTGCGTTATTTTGGTTTATTATTGTTTTTGTTTTGATTACAGTAACCTAGTGATGTAGTGAACGTGGATATTGGAGTGAACTCCGGTTTATAGCCGATACACTAACGCCGCAATTCTTTCACTGGGGTTTATTATTCAATGATTCATGATTTGAATTTCTACTAAGCTTTGGAGTGTGCGTGTTTCACAGGTGATGGAGCGATTATTGAATTTCAGGAGGCACACGAATATGATCAACTGATCAATCCAAATAGGTAGTTTGGTTGAGAACAGATTTACGTGCTCTATGCATATCTCCCGAAATTCAATAATCGCTCTATCACCAGTGAAACACGCACACTCCAAAGCTTAGTATAAATTCAAATCATGAACGCAAGCCAATTGAATAATAAACCCCAGTGAAAGAATTTGCAGCGCTTTTTTGAGTAAATTCGAGCCCGATATTAACAAACTTGTTAAAAATTATCAGATACAACCTTCAAATTAGATAAGTTTTAAAATTCGAATTGAAATGTTTGTTTTAATAACATAAATAAAATTTTTTCTAATACTTTTTCGTGTTTACAAACAAATTTGGGATCTCAGCCTTAAGATATAGTAAAGAAGAAAAGTAAAAAAAATTAGGGGGCGCGAAACATAATTAATTCTCGAAGTGGGCGGTAGACGGAATAAGTTTGAGAACCACTGATCTAACGGGAGAGCAAATATGATACAAAGAAGGGGGGAAGCCTCCGCGATAATTGCGTATAAATATCGCCTAGTCCCACGCCTGCTCGCCATAGGAGCTAATATAGTACACACATGAACCACCATACGTTGCTACACCATTTCATTTTACATTTAAAAGCTTGAATTGAATCCAACTGAATAATTCCTTCCAGTGCGAATTGCTCACAAACACGAATGAAAGCTGCAGTGCTGCATCGTTTAATTTATCCCCAGTTACTCAATAATCGCAGTTATCGCACGAACCCTTTATTCCACTAGAATAACAGGGAAATGCGTTAACATGTATACCGGGAAACGTATTTTTCCAACGAATAAAAGGATGAAGAGCTGTCAGAAAAGTAGATTTACACAAAAAAGGGGGAGAAATAGCTCGGATGGAGGTCGACTAGTGGAAGTGACGTCAAACCGTCAGGTCAATAATCTAAACTACCTCGTCGTTGCATTTCGCCGGCTCAGAGGGGAAATATTTTATTACCACCTTTTACTCGGGTTGAAGCAAACTATCGAATTAGTTTCAGCGGTTTGCGGGCGAAAGCGAGTGATTTGATGATAATTATTCCAGAGAAGAGGATGAGGGAAATTACCGAGGACGTCAGGAGCCACAGTAAACAAATTAGGGGCGCCCCAATTTTCATCATGTTGAATCAGGGAGCTTAATTAATGGTATTTTGATCAAATCTGTTTGAAAAGCGGTTCACCCAATGTTTGCCGTGTCTTTTTATTACTTCCGATAGTGGTAGTGTAAAGCCCTTCAGAGGATAGATGTTCTATGTGCGACAATGTTCAGCCCCTCCAGCTGGTCTTAGAGTTGATCTCAATGATGAACCGTTGTCATTACTAATTAAAGAATTATTTTCACTAGGTTATTTCCGTAACTCCCTCAAGGTGTTTTCCATCTCTCATGAATGAATGAAAACATGATTTTATTATGAAAAATAAATGTAACATAAGTAATAATTACAAACATGCATAATCATAGCCATTCATTTGGCAACACAGGAGGTTGCCTTACTCCTTAACGAACGAACAAAATACTAAAGTCATTATCATTTTAGAAATGTCCTACGGTTATCACATCAGGCTCATCTATTAAAACCATATTATGTGCAGTGTATGACTCCACCAATGAAGTGACGCGAGCTTTTAGTCTTTGGGATACGGCCTCAATATATACGGCGGAACGCTATGCCATAACGCAAGCATTACAGTATGCAAACAGCAATATTGCCCTCTACACCACAGTCCTGATATTAACAGATTCAAATAGTGTATTAACGAAAATATCAAGGATAACCATAACATCCCATCTCACCCTCATCGAATCAACCTTAGCACAGCTGGTCATTCAAGTCAGAAATGAAGGAAAAACAGGTAATTTTCTGTAAGGTGACAAGTCATTCAGGTGTTATAGGAAATGACGTTGCCGACGCCGAAGCGAAGCTGGCTGCCCTACTTCCCGAACCGAGGCCATCCCACATGTACCCCAACAGTGAGCTTAACCCGTATTTCACAATAGAGACGTTTGGATGTTGGAGGGAACAACAACGTGCGTACCCATCTGGGGTTCGTTACAAGGTGCTCTTCCCTCCTCCAAAGAAACCAACGTGTTTCGACCTGATACTGGACGCAAAACCCAGGTTTTATAAAACGATCTGCAGACTACGTACAGGCCACTGCAACACCAATGTGTTCCAATTTGAAATCAGCAACTCTGATTCCCCCTTATGCCGCTTCTGCCGAATATGTGAGGAAACAACCGAGCACATAATCCTGGAATGTCCAACTCACGAACGCGCCTGCGAATCTCTCCTCTACAGGATCCATCCGAAGAATTCCAGCCCATTCAATCTGGACACCATTTTAGCAGAAAATGATCCTAATATTTATGGTCTGTTATATGACTACTTACAAAAACGCTGCAAATTCTTTCACTGGGGTTTATTATTCAATTGGCTTGCGTTCATGATTTGAATTTCTACTGAGCTTAGGAGTGTCCCTGTTTCACAGGTGATAGAGCGATTATTGAATTTCAGGAGATATGCATAGAGCACGTAAATCTGTTCTCAACCAAAATACCTATTTGTATTGATCAGTTGATCATATCTATGTGCCTCCTGAAATTCAATAATCACTCTATCACCTGTGAAACACGCACACTCCAAAGCTTAGTAGAAATTCAAATCATGAACGCAAGCCAATTGAATAATAAACCCCAGTGAAAGAATTCGCAGCGTTTTTTTAATGGTTGTCAGAATAATTCAACCCGTGTATCGGCTATAAACCCTTTTAGGAGTTCACTCCAGTATCCACGTTCACTACATCACTAGGTTACTGCTAATCACTGCTAATCGTGCGTATGGCGTACGGCGGACGGACGGAAAATTTTTTATCGCAGATTCGGATTCTGCACCCTTTGAAACGTAAACCATGAAATTTTCAGGGGGGGGGGGGTTAGAATTTTTTTTTTTTTCAATAGCGATTACAATGGTTTATTATTGAATAATAAACCAAAAGCGTAAACGTTTCATCTCCTTACTCTCGACTTTATGTGAACGAAACTAGTCAGATTTGTCATTTCTCATATTCGTAAGGAAAAAGCAATAGGTGCAACGAATTGTGTTCCATATCAAAACGTCCTATGTTCGACGAACTTTAAAAAACTTGCACTTGAGATGCAAGTCAACTATTTGGAGGGAAGAAGATTCTTCACAGCAGACAATTTAATTTTTAGTTCTAGTTATTAATTCATGTTTTGATTACGAGAAAGGTACTTGCCACACCCAGCAAGGAAGACCTTTCATGTTTCATCACTATTGTTGAAGGAATGGCACTGGCAGCCTTCTAATGGCTCGAGCGCTTTCAACTCGCTCGCTACATCCTATTACTTAGAGCCTTCCAACTAACTACCGATCTGATGAATCAATGTCTCCCTTACATCCCCGTCAAAGGGCTCCAGGCTTTTATTTCCCCCGGGGGCTTCCCTTCGTCCCTCTTCCCAACGACGACCCCCATTGACTCGACTCGTTCAACTTATCTGATCTTCACTTGGAAATAGGTATTTTCTGACCTCTGTCTCCCATTCTGAAGTTCTTTTCATCGCCAAGATGGTCTCTCTGCCGGTAGCTCGCTCCCCTTCTTCCCTTAGTTGGCCTCTTTTTCCTAATGTTTTCTCAATTCTCCCCATCTCAAATGGTTTGACATTCTAAGGAATAAAGATTCAAGTGTCTAAAATTTCACAATGAAAACGAAAAAGGAAGAATGTTTGCAAACGCAACAGTCACTTTGCGACTTTGATGTACAAGTGAAGGAGCTTACTACCGCTCACTATTGATTCACAAGACTTTTGGTTCGTTATTTTCAGTAATGAACCCTTTCCATCGACCAAGAAAAATAAGTTAACACTTAAAAATAAAGTATCATGTAACTTACATGATGTAAGGATCAGGTGAAATAATTGCTGTGGAATTTTGTTTCAAGAATTCATTTCAAAATTGAGTTTTCTAAGTTTTATATGGTATAATTTTTGTCGAGCGAAGCACAGGTGTTTTATTTTACCTGGTTAAATGAAAATTGTTCTACTTGTGGAATCCTAAGTCGTGTCCAAATGCAGCACATTGGAGTATTGTATGAATTGACCTCACATGTTCCTAGTTTCACCTGCCACGCTGCGATTATAGGATTGTTTTGTCCTAGTCGATCTAGAAAGCTGAAATTTAAGTGGTAATTAGATGATTTGGTGCAAATCGAAGGCTTTCCAAGGTAACATGTTGAATGACATGGAATGGTGGTTTCACATTCAGGGCTTCGTTTTGATATCAGCTCTTGTCCCGATCAAAGGGACTACTAAAGGTTGGTGTTCTCGGAGTCTGTTATATCTAAAGGCTCGGTCCTTACCCTACGTTTCGCACAACGTTTTGTCTCCGCAGTTCAAGACGTTGCAGACAAAACGTTGGTGTGGACCGGAAAACTGCACGGTTTTGAGTCCATCTCGAGGATTGCACAGTTGCATCGATAACTGGGCTTGTGATCTCTAAAAACTGTGACCTGTGCACACATGTCCTTGCGTGTAGCCACTTGCTCCGTTTTCCAATCGGGTTTGTTCCTCAGTTTTCCCTAATCATCCGACCATGGCAGATCTTCGGCAATGTTCTCGCGAGTTTATGACTGATTTTATTTCAACACGTCCATTCTCAAGTATCATTAGGATCGTCACGTGATTCACGCAATAATCTAATATGGGGCCTTTTTAAAAGCCATTTCCGTGACCATTTTGGACGAGCGGTACCTCTGATGTGTTCCAATCTGTTTTTTACAATACAGCAGGGGAAAATTTACCACAGCGAAACCCCCTCCGTGGAGATATCTCACAAAACAAAACGGAAAATACGAGACTGCACCGCCAAGACTGTACCGTCTGGCCGTTCAAACTTGCGACGTTTTCATTCAGTCTTAAAACTGTGCAGACTTGAAACGCTGTGCAAAACGTAGCCTGTACCCTTAAGACGTATTCACTCAACCGTGTTTGGACATCTAGAAGTCAATTACAAGGTAGGTAGATCAGTGATTAGCTGAAGGACCTTGTGGCTAATTTCGTTCCTAATCGATCTAATGTGCTGAAATCGACAATAACTACGAAAGCCCTTCGTGATAAATCGAGTTCTTTCCAATGAATGGAGAACGATTTTGCTTCCGAGTCTAAAAAGGTAGCGGAAGCATTGTTTTCACTTTCGGAATGTGAAAATTTTGTTGTCTCCAAAATCAAAAATTTCACTCGCATTTTGCGTTTTAGACCTTTCTGAACAATTTTATTTCCGTGTCTGTCTGTCAGCAAATCCTTGTTACGGGCAAAACTACACGAAGTTTAGTCCGATTTTGATGAAATTTTCAGGGATTGATCATATGCAACGTAGATGGTCCCCTATGAGTTTCCTGACCCCCGGATCAATAGTAGCCTCTGCGCAAAATCTAGCAAACGTGAAATCCTACAAGCGTAAGTCAAGGAGTCAATTGATAATTGTCAATAATAATTTTCAATGATCTATACAGTCATGTTATGGAATCGAATGGAAGCTATCCGTAAACCCACCCGACGTTTTTTTCCAAAATATGTTGTCGTCCCAGATTTCGTTATGAAATTTAGTTAGCTTTTTTGGATAGTTAGTCCATGGCTAAAACACATTCTGCGTTAAAATACGAATTATAACAAAATATTAAGTAGACATCTAAAATGAGAGACAACTACGGCAGTGAGATTTGTTATGAATTGCTTCTAGAAACCAATCCATCTCCATCTGAATCTGAACTCAAGTTATGAGACAACTTCGATCAGAAATTGTCCCTGGGCGGTGTCAGTCAGTTAGGTATAGTACCTTGTAGACCAGCCCTCACTTGTAGAACTCCAACTGTATTGTTATTTCGGCGGACGGAGTTGAGGGGCAGCCGCAAGGAACGCAGCCCGTCGTTTCCCACCTTTCTCGTAAACATTCCACCGGGCCCAGCAGTAGCGACCTTTGTCTCAGTTTCGTCGACCAACGCGCTAATTACTCGGTGATTAATAAACCACCGTAGTTACCTCCTACCTGCCCAACAACCGTCTGAACTGGAGCGGCCAGGGCTGAGAGCCTGTTTGTTATTGTGGAGCCGGCAACACGGAGCAGTCCGAAGCAGATGTCTACGAGCGGAGGAAAGCATTAATCAACGCTCTCATAACTCCGCAGAACAATGGCCCAGGAAAAAAGTCAGGATCACAAATGAGGTAGAAAATGTCGGCAGAGCCGTGTGGTCCGCGGATCCCTCGAATTGTACGGGGGTTCTTGACATTTGTCAATGTTCATTAAAGAAATTGAGGGCTCTCCACAGCATTTTAACTCCCTGGGACCATTTCCCAAGTACAGATCAGCAATTCACAACTGAATTTTCCTTCAGTCAATTTCCAAGAAAAATTCAAGATTTTTCAAGAAAACTCAATATTTCTAAACCGAAATTGACAGTTCACAAGTCAACTCAACTTTTCCCCAGTTGGGGCGTTGTCGGACCAATATTGATTTTTCCTGAACATTTCAGATTTTTTGCTCCAACCGTTTGGGAAAAATCGTGCGTATGGCGTACGGTGGACGGACTGAAAAATTTCTATTGCAGATTTGGATTCTACACCTTTCGATTTGGTTAAAATTTTTCTTCCAAGTGATTACAACGGTTAATTATTGAATATTAAACCAAAATATCAACATTTCATCAGCTGTTTATAGGTCTATTGAATTTTGCTTCCGAGTCTACTAAGGTAGCGGAGGCATTGTTTTCACTTTCGGAATGTGAAAATTTTTTTGTCTCCAAAATCAAAAATTCCACTCGCATTTTGCGTTTTAGACCTTTCTTAACAATTTTGGTTCCGTATCTGTCTGTGTGTCTGTCCGTCTGTCAGCAAATCCTTGTTACGGGCAAAACTACACGAAGTTATAGTCCGATTTTGATGAAATTTCCAGGGATTGTGCGGGTTGGGGTGTAGATGGTCCCCTATAGGTTTGATGACCCCCGGATCAATAGTATTCTCTGCGCATGCGCAAACGAAATCTTTGTTACGCGCATAACTCCGGGAGTTCTAGACCGATTTCGATGACATTTTCAGGGATTGTTCGGTTTGATGTGTAGATGGTCCCCTATGAGTTTCATGACCTCCGGATCAATAGCAGCCTCTGCGCAAGCGCAAACATGAAATCCTTGCCACAAGCATAACTCCGGGAGTTCTTGACCGATTTCGATGAAATTTTCAGGGATTGTTCGGTTTGATGTGTAGATGATCCTCTATAAGTTTCATGACCCCCGGATCAATAGTAGCCTCTGCGCATCCTCAAACGTGAAATCCTTGTTACACGCATAACTCCGGGAGTTCATGACTGATTTCGATTAAATTTTCAGGGATTGTTCGGACTTATTAGGTATATTTCGTAGTTTGTTCAATAGTTGAACATGCCTACCTTTATTTTCTCAAGTTATGCTCCTGCATAACAAATAAATTTACCCTAATTCAATATTTACTGATTTACTGATTTACGATTTACCGATCGTGTTGATTCATTGTTCCGACACCCGTGGGTATTTTGGTCACTGAGGTTCCAGATGTCCAGGGGTAACAACAGCTTTCAAATCACCATAAATCGGGCCATACATCGGGAATGGTTTGAGCTACGGAAAGTCTTGGAAAGTTCTTCAAAAAGAGTCCAAATTTAGCCCGCCTTGACTTTTTTTGAGGTTTTCAGGGATTTTACAAAACTTTGACAACCCTTAAAGGGCACTTTAAATTAAGTGAGAGAGCTGGCTCGAAATTTGGGGCGTCGTCGGACCAATATGGGTTTTTGCTGAAAATTGCAGCTTTTTTGCTTCAGCCGTTTGAGAGAAATCGTGCGTACGGCGGACCGACGGAAAATTTGTTTTTGCAGATTCGGATTCTACACCCTTTGAAACTTAAACCATAAAATTTTCAAGGTGGGGGTAGAATTTTTTTTCAAGAGCAATTACAATGGTTTATTATTGAATAATAAACCAAAATGGACTCCGATCGTCTTTTGCAGTAGCCTTCCAATTTGTCCCACACACCTATCTTATATTTCACGGATTTGGAACTTTAGAATGATCTGAAACGGATGTGTATTGAGCTTGTTTTGGATTTCTCATGTTCGGGTTGTCTTACAGCTCTCTTGTTCAATTCTGCTTAATAGGCGTCTCTCTATTGAAAACACCTCGCTTCCGAAAGACTTCCTAAAAACGAGTAATTCGACCATTTGCTTTAGTCGTGATGCTGTACGCATCCAGATTCGAATTTATACAAGTTGCCATTATAACAGTTAAGAACGAAAATGGTTTTGACGAAAGAAGAATTTGCATCTTGCTGAATAGAAAGAATATTGTAATTGCGTTTGTGATTCGCAAAAGGCATCTTGCGACCGCCTCGAAACTTCGTTTTCAGGAAGAAATCTGTCGCTCTTGGGACGAGGATCATCGCGGGATTACCGCCTTCATTGGAGAAAAGATGGGGAAAAAAACGGTCAGCCCACGGCATCAAGGGCGCCCAACCGGCCTGCCCGCCCTTCTGCCGGCTCTTCCTCGCTTCCACCAAAATAAGAAAGAAAACTTTCTTCCGAAGGGAACTGAAATTCAGTTAACCCGACTCCCCCCCGTAGGGGAAATTACGGATTAACTTCCCTTCCAGGGGAACTAACTTTTGTTGTAAGTTTTGTTGACCGAGAATCATCACAGAGATTTTCTTAGTCGTTATAAGATACACGGGGCTAACGGCTGAGTGAAGGCGGAATGTTAATAGAAGGTTGCTCGAGAACTTTTCAGTTTTAAAAAGAACGCCGTTATTAATAACTTGGAAGAAACAATTTGGACGGTTTTTCAGCATCTTAGTACCTGCAGCAAAAAGGTGTAATTAGTACTAAGAATAGAACATGAATATATTCAAGAAATTGGGAAAACACGAAAAACTTTTTCCTACACATGCAATTGCGATAGAAACCTGTCTTACGTTTCGTTGGACTCTGTTTTAGGTTTACATTCTTACTAAAAAAAAAGTAAACAAAGAAAATGAAGAATTAATATGGAGAAAACCCTTTTTGACTGAATATTTTGCATAGCAATCGCAAATTCGTTTAACGTTTCTGTGTAACCATAGATTTTTGATCCAGAAAGGAGAATAATAACAAATTGGTGAACAAAAGGTAACATTCTATTAAAAACTTATTAAAATTCAAGTTGACAGTTTTCGAAAGATGCATTTTGAGTTTTAGACCATTTTAAACAACAGTTGAAACTTTCATTTCATAGCCGTCAGTCTATATGCCATAGTCAATGGGTATAATGCAGGTGTTATATACAGGGTGTCAAGCTGAGGAATAGATGTTAGGTACAACTCATTTCTGGCAAAAAGTGCCTCCTAAAAGTTATCTCAATTTTAAGATTTTTTTCGTGTTTTTGATCTTAGTTCACTACAACGGGGATAACTCCCTTATGTAGCGATGAAAACTCAATTTTGATTAAACCTTTGGAAAGACGTTAAATTTTCTTTCTCCCTTGTGTAACACTCTGGTGTACGTAGCCATACACTAACATCTTATCACGTATTCTTCACTGCTGAACGTATTAGTGAAACCTTGGAGTCTTAGGTTTTGGTCGGAGATGAATTTATTTACTTTCTTCAAATCAAAGAGGTCAAGTGACTCAGAGTTAAAAGGATTGACAGACTCAACAAGCTCTTACGTTGTAATTATAGCAAGAAAATAATCGATACACGTAAAAAAGTAAAGAGCCTCAGTAAACCTTCCAGGATCACTAACAACTGAATTGTCTTGTCAAAGAGAAATAATGAAAGAATGGATAGCGTTCCTTAGAAAGCTGCAATTTACCACATCCCAGATTGCTTTAGCCTTATTGCTTGAGCGGAGAGCTTTCTTGTCATTCACAGAGAGAGTAATTCGATTCAGCAAATGTAGAATGTCTACCTGCTCTCGTATATCAATGAACTACACCACTGGGCAAGTTGGAAGGAGGTTGGTAGGGATGCGGTCTTCCGCTGGCCAGCGCCTTTGATTTCTCACTTGTCTACATCCTTTATACTTCATCGTATACCACATTCCGGTCAATGACCCTATCGAGGTTTTGATAGATCACTCACAGAAATACCGAGAACAATTAGAACCACGGTGCAAACCTGTGTGGAACATGGATGCTCCAATGAACCACAACGGAGTAGAAGAGTACACGTGAATGTGGATTTCATGCTTTCGTTCGGTTTCATTCAAGTCTTGGGTATTTCTGATTGAGTATGTCATTAATTTTGCTGAAGTTTAATAAAAGATATCGCACACGATATTTGCATTATTTGTTCCTCACTCAGTTACATTCAACAGTAGGTTGTAATTGTTTTCCCAAAGCTGTTAGTACCTTGCATTGGAAACGGAAAATTCATCCTGCTCCGCAACATTACAGGACTTACCTTACATCACAACGTCATTCAAAAATAATAAATTGCAATTTGAAGTGATTTGCATTTAGCAGCAGGAAGTGATCTGCAACAGTTCTGAAAGTAAATTAAACATACTCTCAAAATTTGGTAGACATTTAATATCTACCATTCCTAGTTGGTGCATTAAAGAGGATAAAGCCTAAAACAAACCTTATTTTCATTGACCTGATTGTTGATTGATTAAAACCTTTGGGTTTATTATTCAATAATAAACCATTGTAACGCTCTTGAAAAAAAAAATTTCAACTCCCCCTGAAAATTTCATGGTTTACGTTTCAAAGGGTGTAGAATCCAAATCTGCAATAACAATTTTTTCGTCCGTCCGCACGATTTCTCCGAAACGGCTGAAGCGAAAAATCT
>JAVIWC010001736.1:0-29489 GCA_031894815.1 Creontiades dilutus | reverse complement strand
GGAAATAGTGAAACTACATGGAAAATGGAGTAAATCGCCGCCAACCGCGATTTTTTTTCTCAACCCGTTGCTGAGATATGCTATTTTTAAGAGTTTTTTTCAAAAAATCGCGTTTTTCGCCATTAAAACGCTTTTTTCTCGGCAATTTCCCAACATTTTTGCACATTTGACCACATTTTCGGAATCTGCGTTAAATTTCCTATAAGATGAAGTTACTTTGATTTCCAAAACGCATCTTCCAAACACCGAAATTTTCAATCAAAGATGAACATTTTTCGCAAAGTGAAATTTTTCAAAAACTTGGAACGCTTGGCGTGACCACAAAAATAATTTTTTTCGTTGTCAAATTTGATAAAAACTTCTCCCACTTCTAAGCTTTCCAACGGCGTCTCAACCATTTAATTCTGATTGGAATTGACGGAGAAATTAAAGTTCGAATGCCAGAAAACGTGTAGTTCGTTTTAACGTAAGTTGGTAGGTGACGTACGATATGGGCCACAGAAACTGATTTTTCTCGATTTCAATTAATGTTTTCCGGCATTCAACCACAGGTTCGAATTGGGCGTTAAATTTCCTGTAAGAAGAGGTTCATTTTGTTTCCAAAATGTTTTTTCCAGGTACTGTAAAAAATTAAAAATTGAGAATTGTGATAAATGTGTAAAAAAAATTTGCAGTTTTTTTACTATTCATCTTGTACATATCGTTCATTTTTAATGTAAATAAACTGCAAATTTTTTTTACATTTTTATCACAAAAAAATTATTTTTGTGGTCACGCCAAGCGTTCCAAGTTTTTGAAAATTTCACTTTGCGAAAAATGTTCATCTTTGATTGAAAATTTCGGTGTTTGGAAGATGCGTTTTGGAAATCAAAGTAACTTCATCTTATAGGAAATTTAACGCAGATTCCGAAAATGTGGTCAAATGTGCAAAAATGTTGGGAAATTGCCGAGAAAAAAGCGTTTTAATGGCGAAAAACGCGATTTTTTGAAAAAAACTCTTAAAAATAGCATATCTCAGCAACGGGTTGAGAAAAAATCACGGTTGGCGGCGATTTACTCCATTTTCCATGTAGTTTCACCCAATTTTTTTTTTTTACACTAAGTGCGGGACACCCTGTATATCTCACAAGGGTTCTCTGGCAAGAATGGCTTATGATTCAGGTTTAGAAGGGATACTCTGAGCTTCATGATCCAATTCAGCACTCGTGATGAATATCCCTGTGACGGCCCTGCCAACCTGATGGACTCAACATCGTGGCTCAGATCACGGTATAAGCAGCTGCTAGATGAGAAAGCCCACGCAAGAGCCTCCTCTCGATGCCTCGACTAGATGACCGCAACTAGCTTCTCAAGTTGAGACTTCCATGTCACCATGTTGCCCGGGTCCCGTTCAAATTCGCAACAGGTCATTGGACATTGTGCGAACAAGTAAGAGTAATTCCTACCAAAAACATTGAGCTGTTGTGGGTTTGGCTAACACTTTGACAACTTGTCCTTCAGCTAAACTCCTAAAAGAAAAACCTGGCCGCTCAGTTATAGGTCGGGAACTAATGATGAGAAAGGTTAGCTTGGGACGTCAGGAGGATTTCAGAAAATAGCGAGATCACCGCCTTGCGATAGCGAGGTAGGAAATGAGATTGAGTTCAGAAATGCGAAGGTCATTTTATTTGATGAGAGACATTTTTAATCTGATGATCTCAGGATTGCTGGGGATGGACATTGGTGGTCCATTATGGCCCGAATTCGGCTGATATTTTTGGCTTTCGCTTTTCGCTTTCATTGGTTCATTATTCAATAATAAACCATTGTAATCGCTCTTGAAAAAAAAAAAAAAAAAAAATGTTAACCCCCCTGAAAATTTCACGGTTTACGTTTCAAAGGGTGTAGAATCCAAATCTGCAGAAACAACTTTTTCGTCCGTCCGAAATACGCACGATTTCTCCCAAACGGCTGGAGCAAAAAATCTGAAATTTTCAGGAGAAATCCAAGTTGGTCCGACACATCCAGCTCCTCACTGTCATCAATCATTTATAGTGCCCTTTAAGGGTTGTCAAAGTTTTGTAAAATCCCTAAAAACCTCAAAAAAAGTCAAGGCGGCCTAAATTCGAATTTTTTTTTTTGGAGAACTTTCCATGAGGAATCAAATGAGCCCCTCCCCAAGTCCGTAGGTCAAACCATTCTCGATGTATGGCCCGATTTATGGTGATAACATTTGCATCAACATTCACTACATCACTAGGTTCACATCACTAATCAATCAACAAAAACAACAGCTTTTTTTTGTTGTTTTGATCGCGGTAATCTAGTGATGTAGTGAATGTGGATACTGGAGTGAACTCCTAAAAGGGTATATAACTGATGCACGGGTTGAAGCATTCTGTAATTGTAATCGCTCTTGAAAAAAACGCTGCGAATTCTTTCACTTACTATTCAATGATTCATGACTTCAATTTCTACTAAGCTTTCGAGTGTGCGTGTTTCACAGGTGATAGAGCGATTATTGAATTTCAGGAGGCACGAAAATATGATCCAAATAGGTATTTTGGTTGGGAACGAACGATTTAGTGCTCTATGCATATCTGCTGAAATTCAATAATCGCTCTATCACCTGTGAAACACGCACACTCCAAAGTTTAGTAAAAATTGAAATCATGACTCATTGTATAATAAACCCCAGTGATTTTGATATGACCTTACTCCATAGGTACGTACCAACCAACATATCAGTAATAGTCCAATAATTTGAGGGAAGAACTGAACTTAGTTAGGTTTCGGTTCTCCACTTTAATAACAATTTTTTTAATCGACCAAGAAACAACCTGTTGAGATACTTAGAAGATAAAGATAGATTACGAATTATAAAGAAAACAGCAAAAGATCGTTGCTTGTACAGAAACAATCAGCATACTACATTTCTTTCGTTATCATTACTTTATTAATAGCCCAATACTAAATCATTTAGTATTGATGATAACTCAATTATTGATGAGTTCATAACGTATCAATACAAATGTTTCATAACTTTCATCAAGAAAAACGCTTGGGGTTTAGGGAATTTTATTTCTAAGCTTTGAGTCTTCGTGTTTCACAGCATAGAATTATTATTTCAGGAGATATACATGGAGCACGTGAATCTATTCTCGACCAAAATACCTTTTGGAATAATCATATTTGTGTGCCTTTTTCAATCGACCAAAACACGCAACTCAAAGCTTGAGAAATTAAAAGATGAACGCAAGTAGATTGAATAATAAACCCCAGTGAAAGAAAACTTATTTACCCCAGTAAATTGAATAATAAACCTCAGTAATATATTGAATAATATTTACCTATATATTATCAGAATGCTTCAACCCGTGTATCGGCTACTAACTACGAGTACACTTCAAGTATTCACATCGGCTATCACTCCAGTATCCACATTCACTATCACTCGACGCTATCGGACATCACTAGGTTACAAACAAACAATAGTACACGAAAAACGCAAATGTTGGCACCATAAATCGGGCCATACATCGGGAATGGTTTGACCTACGGACGTGGGGAAGGGCTCATTCGATTCCTAATGGTATGTTCTTCAAATAGGAAAATATTTAGGCCGATTCGACTAGTTTTGATGTTTTCAGGGATTTTACAAAACTATTACAGCCCTTGAAGGGCACTTTAAATTGAGTGAGGGAGCTGGCTCATGAATTGGGGCGTCGTCGGACCAAGATGGATTTTTCCTGAAAATTTCAGATTTTTTGCTCCATCCGTTTGGGAGATATCGTGCGTACGGCGTACGGCGGACGGACGGAAAATTTTTATTGCAGATTCGGATTCTACCCTTTGAAACGTAAACCATGAAATTTTCAGGGGGGGTTAGAATTTTTTTCCAGAGCGATTACAATGGTTTATTATTGAATAATAAACCAAAAGTACGCTTCCTCAAGACACTCAACCATGTTTCGGCTTTTAGCTCAAATATTCAGGGACTTTTTGTACAAAGAAGGTTTCAAAATTGGTAATTTGAAAAGTTAAAAACTCTCATAAAACTAAATAGAACTTCTACCTTTCAAAATCATCTATACGATGAGTTAGTCCAATTTCATCAAGTTCAGTTCTATATATTTGGTGAAAACCGACGGATTTCGGACGGAATAAAATAACAATTCATTTAAAATAGTGAACCACCATTGTAAATTAAAACCATTGATTACTGGATTTTGAAACTCGTACTGATCGAGAGGAATTTCATCCGATGCCTCCCAAGGACATTGAGGCCTCCGAATTTTTTTAGGTACAATTTTCACTTATCCAAAAATAACGTCAAGTTATTCACGAAGGAAACAGAGCTTTATCTTATGAAATTCTGAGTCATGCGGCATATGAACGTCGCCTCCCCGAAATCTTCCTCATTTACAACTTCTGATGTCCCTTGCTGGAAAGTCACGAGTGTATTATCATTTCCGTGAAGCTGCCCTCTCCTAGCTGAATATTTATCAGGGGGCACCGAGTCTTATAAAAGGTCTTTTGATAAATTTATTCAAGGAATCTTTTCCCCCCGACCCCGTGTGAGATGTGATTCCGACGCAGGGCTACTCCCTCCGCATAATCTCTATCGTCTCGATTCGAATGTGTTCGAATAAAACCTTTTTTTCATTCCTCCCCGTTCATTCGAACGCCGTTTGTCTTCCGAGTAATCCGGGAAATCCGACGAGGCCACGACGTAGTTAACTCGCTTCCACGCCTTTTCTGCTAAATTTTAGCGGTAATATTTTGTTCTGACAAATCACATTTCACATCGCCAAAAACCTTGTTGTTTCCCCACATGATTAGCATCGAAACACCTACACTAAGAGGATAAAAGTCGTCCTCCAGCTTTTAAATAGGCTAAATTTGCATGGCTGGGCTACCTACACCGGCATTGGCAAAAGTCTGATCGTCGTTGATTGGCACTCGTTATTTAGAATTAGAATTAGAATTAGAATTAGAATTTATTTATTGGCAACCACAAATATTACAAAGCAAAATTAAGAAAAATATTGAAAATTAAACATAATGATAAATTACAAAATTCATTTCAAATAACATTGTTGCCCACCGAGAAATAAGTTCAGATGAACTTGTGCTTCTCGGTGGAGTTCAGTCAATTATCATTCAATTTTTAAAATAAATAAATAAAATAAATTTTCTCGCCAGCCAATGTGTAATAAAAGAAAAATCAAATAAACAAAAATGAAAAACAAACAAAATCACATTAGAAATACTCGGATAATTTTTTTTAAATGAAGACAAGTTTGAAAAATGAAAGAGGTTAATTGAATTTTCAAATAAAAATTTAAGTGCTTTAACATAGGAGTTTCTTCTACAAAATTCAGTTTTAACAGTGGGCAGAAGTATACGAGATGAATTAAAATTACGGGTATTTATAGAAAGAGAGAGATGCTCATCTCTTATACCAGAACAAAATAAATGGATACAGGAATGAAAAAGGTCATTTGCGAAATATTTTTAACATCAAAAAGCTTATAGAGAACAGAATAGGAAATCTTACATTTTTATTCAAAATTATTTTTAAAATACGATTTTGTGCTATTTGTTTTTTTAATACGAGATTTACTGGAACTTCCCCAAAGCAAAATAATACCGTTAAAATAATAGGGCTAAACCATCTAAATGGTTTTATTAGCCTTTTTGCGAAATCGACAGAAAACTTCGTATTCTTTAAATAAATAAAATAACTTTTTCTGATTGAGAGAATCAATATAAATTTAAATGATCATCAATCAGTACCCCTAAATATTTACAAAAGCCATTAAACGGGAGAAAAGGGCAAACACAACCCGAAACATCCTGAAGACAAGACAATATTTCTTGCATACTTTTCCTTAAAAGGTTCACTGTGAACCTATTGTACCGGATCTTTTGCGCATGTGCAAAAACACAAATTTTTCCAGTCCCTACAGAATATGCTCCAATTGATTCGATGTAAGATAGAGACATGAACGGTTATTTCCATGAGTCTGTACAGAGTGAGAATCAACTCGAAAAATCGTACACTCAGAAAAGAATGTCTTCGTACACCCCAGAAATGCGTCATTTTTTTAATACGCAGGCAGGCTTATTAGATTTAAGTTCCAGCTGATATTATAACATTATTTTTCTGATTGGGAATCTCTAACACAAGAGCCATTTGTTTTAGAAAAGGGGAAGAACAAAGTCTCCACAAACAAACCGGAGTTCATGTGAATTAGTACAGTATCAATGAAGACTCTTCCCCCTCGCAATAGCAACTACCAGAGGTCTAGAATCATAAAAATTACAGGATCAGCATTTCGTTTATTATTCAATAATAAACCATTGTAATCGCTCTTGAAAAAAAAAAAAAAAAAATGGTTTACTAACGCCCCCTGAAAATTTCATGGTTTACGTTTCAGAATCCAAATCTCCAATAAAAATTTTTCCGGCCGTACGCCGTACGCACGATTTCTCCCAAACGGCTGGAGCAAAAAATCTGAAATTTTCAGGAAAAATTGGTCCGACAACGCCCCAATTCTTTAGCCAGCTCTCTCACTTAATTTAAAGTGCCCTTCAAGGGTGGTCAAAGTTTTGTAAAATCAATAAAAACCTCCAAAAAAAAAACCAAGGCGGCCTAAATGTGGACTTTTTTGAAGAACTTTCCATGAGAAATCGAATGAGCCCCTCCCCAGGTCTGTAGCTCGAACCATTCCCGATGTATGGTATGATCTCATGCTGCAAACATTTGCATCCACATTCACTACATCACTAGGTTACCGCGATCAAAACAAAAACAACAGCGTTTTTTTTTTTTTTTTTTATCGCAGTAACCAAGTGATGTAGTGAATGTGGATACTGGATGGAACTCCTAAAAGGGTTAATGGCCGACACACGGGTTGAAGCATTCTGATGTGCATGAAACGCTGCAAATTCTTTCACTGGGGTTTATTATTCAATTTCATTCATTTGGCTTGCATTCATAATTTGAATTTCTACTAAGCTTTGGAGTGTGCGTGTTTCACAGGTGATAGAGCGATTATTGAATTTCAGGAGATATGCATAGAGCACGTAAATCGGTTCTCAACCAAAACACCTATTTGGATTGATCAGTTGATCATATTTAAGTGACTCCTGAAATTAGTAGGGAAAATTCGGGTGAATCTCTTATTGAATGACAATTACCAACCCTACCGATAATGGTGACAAAGGAAAAGGAGCTCCAGCCAACAGTTGCTATTCGGTTTCAGCAGGTGAAAGTATGAAACCAGGTTCGTACAAATTTGTTCGTCATTACTGTAACGTTTTGCTGCAATCCGGCATGTCAATTTTGCATTTATTTTGAATTCCGCTGTTGGGGGCTACGAAATACCATAACAAGTTTTTTATTTTGTTTAGTTTTGGAGGAGATGTGATCATTTGGAATCTGAAATGTGACGCACAGACAAGTTCATGGACAGCAGAAGAAGAACTTGAGCCGAGGAATGTCTCTGTACAAACCCCTTGGGAGCACCGTATTACCGCACCTACCGATCAAACGTTGACACCGTGTATGGGGCTTCCGAAGCGGTCGGCGGCTTCCCAAGGTTTGCCAACTTTCATGGCGAACCCACGACCCGACCCTTGCGGCTGGTTAAGTGTGCGGAAGTGAACGTGGAAACCGCACGAATTCACGACGAACGGCACAGTGTTGTCAGCTGTGCCCAATCCCAATCCCCGGGTCGTGATCACCTATTCATTACTCGGTCTAGTCGCAGACAGCTAAACCGTTGGGAGGTTGGGAGCTGGAGGTTGTCTCAATCTAATTACGAAGGACCTACTCCATTTCAGGCTCATCCGGTTGGACCTATGGAGCGGAATTGCCGCTAACATTACAATTTTGTGTTTTCCATTTATTCTAGGGACAATTTTGGCATCTAAATAATAAATTGAATGAGTCTAAGTTTGAAATGGTCTATTTCAAAAACAAAGTTTAGCAGCCAAGTAAAAAAAGTGGTTTTTCAAAGTTTTTACTCACATCGGCAAGTGGAGTTTAATTTTCAAGTAATTTTGGACGCCGAATGGATTGAGATGGCTCCCAGACCAGCCCGAGCTCAACAACTTCATTAATAAACCATTGGGAAATGATTTGCCACGTTTTGGTTTATTATTCAATAATAAACCATTGTAATCGCTCTTGGAAAAAAAAAATTAACCCCCCTGAAAATTTCATGGTTTACGTTTCAAAAGGGTGTAGAATCCAAATCTGTTACAAACATTTTTCCGTCCATCCGTCGTACGACTTACGCACGATTTCTCCCAAACGGCTGGAGCAAAAAATCTGAAATTTTCAGGAAAAATCCATGTTGGTCCGAATTCCGCCCCAATTCCTTAGCCAGCTCTCTCAAACTTAAAGTGCCCTTTAAGGGTTGTCAAAGATTTGTAAAATTCCTAAAAACCTCAAAAAAGTCAAGGCGGCCTAAATTTGGACTTTTTTGAAGAACTTTCCATGAGGAATCGAATGAGCCCTCCTCAGGTCCCTAGCTCAAACCGTTCCTTTGAGATTTGCATCCACATTCACTTTAGGTTTGTGATAGCCGACACCATCTATCGGCTATCAGCGGAACAATTGCGAGAGGAGTGGCGAGGAGTGACTGGGGGGAAGGAGAGATAACGAAAACTAGCGACAAGCCCCTCTCCTTACGACTTTCTACCCAGCTCTCATCCGACCAGGTAATCTGTTCTTTCAATTTCCGTATTTAAATCAAATTGATATTAATATCCCAGATCCATCCTATTAACCGAACTCCTGACCTAATACCACCTGCGGTGCTATTTCATAAAATATAAAAATATTTAAGGAATACGTAATCGTTTCCACATCGTGGTTAATAGGAGTCCCATAGTAATTCTTGGAGCAATAAATACAATCATTGAATAAAGAAGCTAAGTTGTTACGAAAAACCTTGTGTATAATCATTCTTGAACCTTATATATCCATATATAAAATAACCTTAGTTGTTAATAAGGTAAAAAGGGAGAATAATATCAAGAAATCGTAATCAAGTAAAGGTAAATTTGGTATAACAATTCCTTTCAGTATGACAGGTTACTGCAATTAAAAAAAAAAAAAAAAAAAAAAAAAAAAAAAAAAAAAAAAAAAAAAAAAAAAAAAAAAAACCAGCGCTTTTTTGTTTTGTTTTGATTATTCAGTAACCTAGTGATGTAGTGAATGTGGATACTGGAGTGAACTCCTAAAAGGGTTTATAGCCGATACACGGGTTGAAGATTTCTGATATGCACGCTCCGTCTTACAAAATTTTATATTTTCAAATAGAATATTTTTCCATTGTAATCGCTCTTGAAAAAAACGCTGCAAATTCTTTCACTGGGGTTTATTATTCAATGATTCATGATTTTAATTTCTACTAAGCTTTGGAGTGTGCGTGTTTAGCAGGTGACAGAGCGATTATTGAATTTCAGGAGGCACACAAATATGATCATTTGATCAATCCAAATAGGTATTTTGGCTGAGAACAAATTTAAGTGCTCTATGCATATCTCCTGTTCAATAATCGAAACACGCACACTCCAAAGCTTAGTAGAAATTCAAATCATGAATCATTGAATAATGAACCCCTGTAAAAGAATTTGCAGCGCTTTTTTTTTCTGGCACAGCCCCATAGTTAAATTCCTTAGAGCGAAGAATCTGCTTGTATAATAGTAGTTTGTTGTGGAGTGTTAGGCGGGAATTCCTCCTGAACAGCCATCCTTTTATACCTGATCTACATAAATCAAACCCTTTTGTATTCGTTAATCAAGTTAAGGTAATCTGTGCAAAGTGTGAATGTAAGACAAAGTGATAATAGTGTAGTATTAATAGTGTGATCATTCAAATAAACTATTCTTAAGTGGGTATTTTCGAAAGTCGTGTTTCCTACCACGAATGATCTTTTGGTTTTTGGTCCTTTGTGCGAATCCGAAAATATTGAACAGTAAAGCACGCGCGCAGTAACCTGGAGAGGAAGACTCGACAACCGATGAGGAGCAATCAACTCGGAAACTAGGTCAGAGCCGGCACAACTGTAGTGGAAGGAAAAAAAAGCGATTTTCGACCGGACTGCGTCAAAAGAAGATGGAGCTTCGAACGTGTCAAATTGGATATTGGCTCTTGCGTCATTTCCAATTACCCTGGCAGCCTTTTCTGCTGCCCTACATGTAATAATGTAATAATTCTCAGGAACTTCGCAGTTCCTTTTGTTTCCAGAGTAGAAGTTCAACGGAAAGAATTAGTGGCATACAGACCCCGAATACCTACTATATCTTGCGATCACTTGGCTCTCGGATTCAACATCGAATCCCATTACACTCCGGGAAAGCTTCAATTTGCCAATGCCAGAACAGCTTGTGAGATATGTTTCAAATCAGCAAATGAGTAACGAACTGGACAGTACACATCATTAGCTGAGTTATGAGATAATATAAAGCCATAACGAACGTACTTCGAAATAATGCAAATATCCAATATAATTGTGTTGTTTTCTTGATTTATCACAAGGAACTCTGAGCAATGCTTCAGTGCGCTAATTCGAATGCCGAGAAATAAGAGCTTCATTGTTTTATGTACGGTATTTTCTTACATTGCTTCATCTTAATATATTTCATGGTTAGATAACACGTATATATACACTACCCTACTACTACTATTGTTTTGGTTTATTATTCAATAATGAACCATTGTAATCGCTCTGGAAAAAAAGTCTAACCCCCTGAAAATTTCATGGTTTACGTTTCAAAGGGTGTAGAATCCGAATCTGCAATAAAAATTTTCCGTCCGTCCGCCGTACGCACGATATCTCCGAAACGGCTGGAGCAAAAGATCTGAAATTTTCAGGAAAAATCCATCTTGGTCCGACGACGCCCCAATTCTTGAGCCAGCTCCCTCACTCAATTTAAAGTGCCCTTTAAGGGCTGTAAAAGTTTTGTAAAATCCCTGAAAACCTCAAAACTAGTCGAATCGGCCTAAATATTTTCCTATTTGAAGATCATACCATTAGGAATCGAATGAGCCCTTTCCCACGTCCGTAGGTCAAACCATTCCCGATGTATGGCCCGATTTATGGTGCCAACATTTGCGTTTTTTCGTTTATTAGTGTTTGTTTGTAACCTAGTGATGTCCGGCCGATAGCGTCGAGTTGTAGTGAATGTGGATACTGGAGTGATAGCCGATGTGAATACTTGTAGTGTAGTTAGTAGCCGATACACGGGTTGAAGCATTCTGATAATATATAGGTAAATATTATTCAACATTATTACTGGGGTTTATTATTCATTATTATTACTGGGGTAAATAAGTATTCTTTCACTGGGGTTTATTATTCAATTGGCTTGCGTTCATGATTTGAATCTTACTAAGCTTCGGAGTGTGCGTGTTTTACAGGTGATAGAGCGATTATTGAATTTCAGGAGATATGCATAGACCACGTAAATCGGTTCTCATCCAAAACACCTATTTGGATTGATCAGTTGATGATATTTGTGTGCCCCCTCTACATCTGCCTACCTTTGGCTACATCGTTTAAATTTGGATTTGGGGAAGTTTTAACGCAATACGAGTGCCAAAGGACTTGATAAATCATAGATGTTTTTATTGTTTGGGGGTATTGAGGTTCAATAAAAAAACGCTGCAAATTCTTTCACTGGGGTTTATTATTCAATCGGCTTGCGTTCATGACTTGAATTTCTACTAAGCTTTGGAGGATAGGGCGATTATTGAATTTCAGGAGGCACACAAATATGATCAACTGATCAATCCAAATAGATTAATTTGATCGAGAACAGATTCACGTGCTGCATGTATATCTCCTGAAATTCAATAATCGCCCTATCCTGTGAAACACGCACACTCCAAAGCTTAGTAGAAATTCAAATCATGAACGCAAGCCGATTGAATAATAAACCCCAGTGAAAGAATTTGCAGCGTTTTTTCTCATGAATCTCTTGATCTACTAATATACAATTATAGTGCGTGAAAATGTTACGGAAATGTTATATAATGTTATCTGAACCACAAAAAGTTACTATAATCTCTGCAACAGATACGGAAGAAAGCGCTGGTTTTTCATCTTCAAATGAACTTGTATACAGGGTATCTACGTCCACCGTCCAAAAGGTTGGCTATATGCAGAATTTCTAGACAGATATACAACTGTTCATCTGTTATCACGTTGTACGTAATACCAATGTGACACTATCCCTTTCTGGAGCATTATCAGTGATGTTACGTGATACAACAAGTTCACCAACAAAAAACATTCTTGCACTCATCTCCTCCACCCGCATTATTTAACTTGATTGATTCGAACCAATGAATTTTGATCCTACATTTGGAATCAATTGAGGCGGTAGCTGCAAAAAGGGCGGATGATCCCAAACGCCCTTTTTGCGGAGAACGCTTTAAACGCGCGCTCTAGGTCTCATTCATGTACCCTCAAAATTTCGTATCGATCCGATTTTTTGTTTCATTGGTATCCATGATTTTATCAAGGGTGTTTTGCCGTCCTTCTTGTGGAGAATCTCCATGTGTTCATTTTTACCAACTGCTACAGTATTTTCTCAAGAAGATGATTTATGGTAAAAAATAAGACTGTTTGTAAAGACTGATCTCTAAAGGAAAGAAGGTGCAATTATTCTATTTTCAAAACTAGTTTGAATATTAATAAAGTTTTTTCGTTCATGGTACTTATTTTTCATTTCTGCTCACCTGAAAATAATAATTCTCTGCAAAAAGGGCGTGTGAAACTGACATTCTATGCAAAAAGGGCTTGTCTCTGCAAAAAGGGCGTATGACGTGGTGTTGGTTTTTAGGAGATATTTCACAGGAAACTTAACTTTTTCTTGTTTTAACTTTTGAATTTTACTCATGAATAGTGTGGGAATACATTGGACAAATGGCCCAAGCCCATAATACTCCTGGTCATGCTCGGTACCTCAACGAAAACTTTGGAGCGCTGTATCTCAAAACGCGATTTTGGCACATCCGCCCTTTTTGCAGCTACCGCCTCAATTCTTTCCAAATCCTGCATCCCAAATTTTTCAACTTTAACGGCCATCATGCAACGTCTGAAAATGAGCTGATCTTTGTTAGCAAACAATATGCGCCCACAAGAATTAGGGGAACTTGATTCTGAAAACTAGAATTTAATGATTGAAATCGCAACAAGAAATTTATAATTCGTTTTCTCAAAATTGTTTTTCCAGATTGTGTTCGTAAAAAAACTCTTTTGTAAAAAAGGTTAATTTTTGAGCAATAGTTTTATAAATATTAATTCCAATGGTATCACAAGAAGAGAGCTCCCATCACACAACACTGAGCTATCTCACAACTAACAGATTATAGACATATTTCCAAATGTTTTCATCGCGTTGAGGATTCTACTAACATTACCAATATCAGTGCCCAGTGGAGAAAGCTGGAGCTTCTCAAAACTAAAAAGAATAAAAAACTACCTTTGATCTAGCATTTCACAAGAACGTCTCAGTGGTCTTGCCGAATTGGCCATTGAAAATGAAATATTGAACGCAATAGATACAGATACGATTTTAAAGGATTTTGCAAAAGATAAATCAATAAAGAAAGGTTTTCTGGAGTAGAACACTGCTGATGAATGAGTGTAGTTAGGACGTAATGAGTATGTTGACGATGATGACCTTATTAATTGTTTTGTTATTGACTGTTCAAGAAACTGTAAATAAAATGAGATAGTCGTATCATACATTTTTAATCTTTCTTTTCTTTGTTTTTATTAGTAGAGTAGGCTACTCATGAGGACGATAGAACAACAACGTGAGTATTTTATATATATGCGCGTATGCACGACAATGAAGTCACTAGTATGTGTGTATATATTGGCCCAAATCCAGATCTCGCATGTGCTGAAAAAACTCCTTGCACCGGCCCTGCACGTGAGAAATTAATTGTTAAAGACGTCACACCCACCTTAAGCCTGCCATTTCTGTGAAGTTCTCTTTAATATCTACGATTCAAAACTGTAATAACAACCCTGGATTTATTAATCAATCTTTCACTTAAATACGATATTGTATTCTCAAGAATGTAGATACAAATTATTAAACGCGAGTATTGACGATTCGATATGTGCGTTCCATGATTTCAAATGGTAATTGTGAACTACAAAGTTGAATATTACGATTTGGTGTAAGCCGGTGGTTCATAGATATTTCTGTACGCAGGCAGTATGTTTTCATGGGAGGGCATGCTCAAGACGCGTCCATGAAACCAGAATGTGGCTTGAAGAACTTATGAATTCCCAATTCAAGGGGATAGGTAATGGGTTCATTTCTCCAACTTCAACAGAAAAGTATATTGCTAGGGATTGGAAGACTTATAAACACTACAGTAATGCCATTCAGTAAAGTAGTCAAAGATGTTGCAAGCACATAATATGGGAAAACGGAGATAACTAATTATTAACTTGAGAGGGTATTTTTACAAAAATGATTAACTATTTAAATGAAATGAAAGTAATTTGTCTCTCCATGATAACAGTTAGGTTTCTACAAAAATGATATTTAATTACCAATTTAATGTAATTTAATCCAAATTATATTTTATGAAATTAAAAATTCTACTAGGAGGGTGTTTCACACTTCGGTGGTATTACCAATAATTTGGGTTTTCACATTGTGAGAGTATGGGCTGTTAACATAAGCTAGTGGTGAGCCATATGTGGTCTCGTCGTTTTTAAACTACCCTTAGAAATGATTACTTCTATGTCAATATTTGTTCATTTTATATTTTCTTAATTATTCTTCTTTTTGTTTTGTTAATCTTAATTCTTATTTATCAATTAATTTTAGTTTTTGGTTGATTCATGTTTTATTGTCTTGTTTTAGGTAATATACTTTGGTTTAGTTAATTTTGTTACTAATTCTGGTCTCCTAAATTTGATGTAAGTTTTAATTTTCTGGGTAGCTCTTTTCATGTGACAGTTGGTGCAGAGTGAGCAAAGTCAAATATTTTATTAAGTATTAATTTAAGCTTTAAAAAAGGTGCATTTGAGGTGAATAATTGATTTACAAAAAAAAAAAAAAAAAATATTAAAATCCATGTGGTCTGGTACATGAGAATCTAGCTGTGACTAGTTCGGATCGATTTTCAAAGAGAAAATTACCGTAGTTTTTGAATTTAGTTGATGCATGCTAGATATATAGTATTCAGAGAAAAGATTTACTGTTGGGTACTTAGTGCTTAATTTAAATCTGATTTTGAGATCTCTTTTTTGGGAAGTTTCAAAAAAGATTGGTAGATCCCCCCCCCCCCCCAGCGATCGATGGCGCATTACAGAATAGATTGTATGATATCTTGATGAATAATTGAAATTGTATGCTGTTAGTAACCGTAATAAGTTTTGTAGCTTCGGTTCGGGCAAGTGTAACCAACCAATTTGATCTTGGCATCTCGGCAACTCTGTACCTTCCCACAGCCAACATCTTCTGAGGTGTTACCAGATGGCTGCGCAATATCGTGGTTCGAGGGTGAAGGCCTTGGGTATTCGCAGGGATCCCATGACCCCTCGATCGCCCAGTCAAGGTCTGCAGTCATCTCTTCTCTCCCTGCCCAGCTCCAAGTCTCCCATTGGCTGGTCGGGCACTGACTTGTGGATTTACGATGCAGCTCCCATACTGGCTCCGCTAGCCGCAAGGGTTTGAACTTGGCTTTCCAATATGTGCTTCGATGGTGTTTCTAAACAACGCATCTTTCATTTCTGAACCGCAGTAACGCGGAAAGAGTGATCTTCGAGAACCGGTCGATACTAAGGTTCGACAGAAATGGACTTAATGGGCAGAGGTTGTTGAAATATCAGAAGACTTCGAGCTCGAGAAGGTCAAACTTGAGGTATGATTCGATGAAAAACCTTCGGTGCTGGAATTGATTTCAATTTCTTGTAAGTGAGCGTTGGAAGTGTCCTAGGTAGGAAGGTTCAAGTTAAGACTCCGTACCCCCTGATAAATATTCAACTAGAAGAGAGCAGCTTCACGGAAATGATAATACACTCGTGACTTTCCACCAGGGGACATCAGAAGTTGTAAATGAGGAAGATTTAGGGGAGCCTTGTTTTCTTTCGTGAATAACAAGAATTGTGAGAGGGGCCACTTGTGATTATTGAAGGAAGGCCTACCATTTCGGTGGTGGATATCCATTTTGTGCATATCACTGCAGCAGCCCGAATAATTTTCTACACATTTTTCTCCTCTATGTCTGAAAACACCATCCAAATTCTCGAGAATCACAAAGATTTGGAGCGTGCGCTGTGATCTACATTTGATGAATGTTCGATGAAAATAAAGCTATAAAACTGTATATTAAAATAGTTAAATTCAAATTTTCTAAAACTTAAAAATCTTCTCTCTCTCTCTCTCTCTCTCTCTCTCTCTCTCTCTCTCTCTCTCTCTCTCTCTCTCTCTCTCTCTCTCTCTCTCTCTCTCTCTCTCTCTCTCTCTCTCTCTCTCTCTCTCTCTCTCTCTCTCTCTCTCTCTCTCTCTCTTTCTGTGTGTGTGTGTGTGTGTGTGTGTCATTCAAGCCAATTATTTCCATAGAATTGACAATATAAATAGTTCTTATATTATAAGAACCACTAACAGTTTCTAAGAATTTTATTCCAATATTAAGAAGATAGAGGTAACAATTATTAACCGAGATTCAATTAATTACAAAATAAATAATTATTCCGAAAGAAAAATGTATTATCAGATCGAATTCTCGGATTCTCTCATAATTATAGACTATCAAATAAACAGGACGAACATTATCTGGATAATTCGGTCGATGAACGATTGGAGTGATTACCAACTTGCCGCTTTTCAGGTGAGGTAGTTGTCATCTTTGGGATTCCTGATATTAGATATACGATCATTTATTTATTAGAAGTTATTACGGGCAAGTCCATTCAACCAAATACAACTCTTTACTAGAATAAATAGCACTAGCAATACTTCAAGAAAATAAGTACTGAGAAAATAAGTAAAACAATGGGAAAAATACGAATAAGTCCATGCGTCTTTAACAAATACAGTTGTCCCTGTTCTAATTTGTGCCTTGCGCGATGTTTGTTAATAAAATCAAACTCTACTTTAGTGTCCAAGAAAGTGGTTTGACGATCGGTGGATTCTGCTGAACGGTGCTGACGGTATGCTGAGGTAGCTCTAGAGCTCATCAGTACTGTTCTGAAACTTGATTGACTTCTACTTCGTTATTTTTATATTTTTATTTTTGACTATATGTAGTAAAGTACCAGCCTTTCACCGACTGTAATCTGAAAGGTGTTAATTTCCTCTTCCAATATTGGTATATTATTTTCAAAAATAAACCTTAGTAATCGACCACGAAAGAAACAATTATTACGCCTCTCCCACAAGCACGAAGATTTCAAAAAACAAACAAAAAACCCTAAGGGATTATAATTAAGGACTAATCTATAAAAAAATCGGAATCTCAGAGACTTAGAATTTACTGACGGAAGGAAAAATAAATAAATAAATCACAGAAATGACAGTAATAATATAATAATTCTTTCTTCTGTCCACCAACGTACTAAATTCTTACAAACTTGTGGCGGAGGGAAGACCTATTCCCAGAGGAAAAAAACTACTAAATACCACCAGACACCTAGACAAAAGGTACATGAAACATTTAAATACATTTACTTCCTAAATTCTTTAATTTTAATCAAAATATCTTTCTTAATGCCACCTCAATCACCAATCATCAGAGCTAATTTTACAAGAATAGAGAAAATGCAATACCTTGTAACAAGAATTATTCTTCGCAGGCTCCGTATTATGTTTTGGGTGCTGAATATTGAAGACATTGCAGAATATAAAAACGGAGTAAGATAGAACGTTGTCTATATTTCCACGAAAGTTAAATTGACTTCGACGGTTAGGTCATCATCAGTAACAAACATGAACTGAAAGTACATCACAGAAAGCATATCTTATATAGGATCGAGTGAGAGGAGATTGAATCCTATTGGCTCAAGGAAGTGAAAGGGGCGGGGAGGCCCAACCAATGCCACTCAAGGCTTACAAAGTGAAAGGGGCACAAACAGTATCATTATGGAGAGGCGGAGCCAAACTTATTGCAAGAAAGAACCCAATAATGGTGAAATATTTTGAGGAATGGCATCATTTAAACATTTTCCTGACCTATCACTCTTAACAATTTCGAATTTTTCTAGCACATCCAACATACCTCCCTTTGGGCAAAAGTGAGGAAATTCTACATATTGCCTGTTTGTCAGATCAAAACTGAAGCTATGATTGGATTCATTCAGATGACCTGCAAAGGCAGAATCACCTTTGTTGTCCCTGAAATCCTTTTCATGCTCTTTTATTCGTTCCCTAAATTTCCTACCAGTTTGACTACAGTACTCAAGCCCTACATGAACATTATAGTTTATAAACCCCACTTTTATCCTGAACGTTAATTTTATCCTTAACCGTACTCAAAGAAGATTTGAGATTATTTTCATTCTTAAACGCAACGTTGAAACCCTTGGACGACAGAATTTTACCGAGTTTATCCGAAATTTTCCCATAATAAGGTATACTAATCCACTTTTTCTCTTCCAACTCAATTTCTCTCACTAAATTAAACACCCCTTCCCTACTTTGTTTTTATTTGAAACGGGTTTCCACAACTTCGTCGCGAGTGACTTAGTCTGTAACATTGCAGGACGTGAGCAAGGGTTACAACTTCTACGATCAGGGGGATACCCGTATTATAGACGAATAGACCCGCTTGTAACAAAAAACTTGCCGAACATTCAGCACATTAAATTCATTATGAACAGTTTGAATTATTGATGAACAGTTGAATATCTAGCATTCTTCCTGAGTGCAACCCTAAGGATTAATATTAAGCTCAACTTGCAAAAGACCTGTTAAATAAATTATCTGGGGGGAGTCCCTCCACACTAAACTTTTGATGTGAGAGGGTAGTTTTTTGTAGGATTAAGATAGAAATTAGATCCCTGAATCGAATGAGATCACTCGGGTTGTTGTACGATCATTCG
Organism: Creontiades dilutus; assembly: GCA_031894815.1. Taxonomy (NCBI): domain Eukaryota; kingdom Metazoa; phylum Arthropoda; class Insecta; order Hemiptera; family Miridae; genus Creontiades; species Creontiades dilutus. The sequence goes on along the minus strand of JAVIWC010001736.1, from coordinate 10,413 downwards.
ATCGCTCACCCATTGAAAAACTTCACCTTCTGGTGGTGAAAATCGGTCGTCTACGGTTACAAAGGCGGTCTGCAGTGCCCCATAAACAGGGGGTTAGAGCTAGACCGCGTGGCTGGCGGACGCTCAGTATTAAATACTGAAAAATTGTCACCTTCAAAGTATTAAAAGGTAAGAAGGCGGGAGGGAAGGGGAGTAGATAACGTACCACAGATTACATCTGATATACAATGATAAGTGATTTACCTAGAAGGGCTATCTGACATAGAAATAACAAAACTTCCGCGCAATAATTTGTAGCGATTTTTAAAATGAAAACAATGAACCGCAATGGGCTCAAGTGCCACTTCATGGGTTAAATATTCAATATCTTGGACGATTACAAAGGTTCTGAGTGAAAAGTAATAAACCAAAGGCGGGTATGTTTACAAAGCCGTGAGAAATCATGAATACTTAGAAGTTGATGTCTTTCGTTTTGAAAACATAAAGATATCGTAAATTATTCTGTGAGCAACAAAGATATAAAGCGGATTTCCTTTGAAAGAGAAGAGAGTGAATCAAGTGGGTAGAGCCGAAGAGCGGTGCAGGTTATCTTATCTCGTTGGGAAGAGGACGACGTGGTGAGTCAACCGATTTATTTACGTTATTACATCGGTCTGTGTTAATATTAATCTTCGAGGAAGCCGTCAGTTGACTCTGCATTGTTACGCGAATGAATTAATCTTCCTGGCTCTAAAATCTGCCTTCACCAAATTGTTTCTGATAACGGGATGTGAGTAGGTGTGTAGAAAATGTTTACCTTTCAACCTTTTCCCTACATTTCATAAGAATCTATGACACTGATGGTATTCCATGACTCGATGTGTAGGGTGGAGCACAAGTTGGTATCTTTTTGATTGTGCGGCATTTTTTCTGGCCAATTGGCAGCACTGTTCTTATCATTTTTTTATAGTCTCTCCATTTCGATTTGATGATCCATAACAATTTTTGCAATCCAAACAGTTTGGTTACCATGGCATCCTTAACCATGGAGCAGCGTTTGTTGGTCATCAAAATTCAATGAAATTGTTGCTGTAACTGTACTTCTGAAAAAATTGGTCATCGAATTCTGAAGAACGATTTACACTTGTTTCCCTAGAAATTCAACTTATTCAAGATTTGAAACCGGCATATCCAAAGAATAGGTAACGCACCTCTTATCAGTGATAAGTTATCACACCCGCGATATCGATATAGGTCCACGGTATCGATATATCGAAGAAACTTGTTATTAAACATCTGATTAATACCTCAGCTGTGCAACAATATGGGGGTTTTGTCCGAAACAAGAAAACATCTCAGCTGGGCTAGAACATCGGTGTTTGGTCCGGGATTAAAAGAAACATAAATACGAATGAAAGCAACAATTTCTTGTTTTAAAGCAAAAATCTCCTACCGTAGGGTTACCAGATGGTATCCTTTGGGAGGACATGTCCTCCTTTTACGACTGTGTCCTCCCTGTCCTCCTTTGAACTGAAATGTTCTCCTTTTTCGGAGTTTTCCAACAAAAAGAAAAAACCTAAGCTACCTACTCTCAATCAACGCCCAGTGGACAAAAGAAAGGAATAGGCTTTGTGTGGAGTCAGTTAAATCTCTGATATTCACTAAGTACAACATGAAGGGGATGACATGTGACCAATTCTATAAGTTGGCTTTAACAAATGAGCAGATAAATAGGAAAATTGGGGGGTCTGAAAAATACGAGTAGGTAATTTTGAAGTGATTTGATCGTGATTTGGTTAGGTAAGAACGAGTGCCTATTTCAATGAATGTGATAGATGGTTTTCACAAAATGTGATATGAATTATGTGATGATAATTATATGAAAAAAGAGAGAGATGATAATTATGTTTGAATAAAGTTGAAGTTATTTATGATTTTTTTAATCTTGAAAAATTTGTCCTCCTCTTGGATGTTTTGTCCTCCCTTGAGTCCTCCATTCGCGTTTTTCCATCTGGTAACCCTATCCTACCGTCTAGTTTGATGGTCTGGATGCTCGCTACGCTCGCATCTCAAAAACAAAAAAATATCCTACATCAATCCTTCTAGAGAAGTATAGATCAGAAGGAACAGAAATAGGAATGAAAGCAACAATTTCGGGTTTGAAATTAATCGGGAATGGATTCCGACGCGGAAGAGAGTGAAGGGGAAAATGACGCGTACTGGTGTCGGGTGAAGGTACAATGGTCGTGATAATCGTTTCAAGATGGCATTATATCGATGTAATAATCGATATTTAGATCGATGTAAGGACACACCGATCTTATCTGATAAGATCGTGATAAGAGGTGAGCGTTACCTATTCTTTGAATTAGCCTTGAAACCAACTGACCACGCCAAACGCCGAGGGTTCGTTGAATGGTTCATGGCCATGAAACGCAGTGATCCAGACTTCCAATCACGCACAATTTTTGGTGATGAAGCACACTTTCACTTAATTGGCTTTGTTAATAAACAAAACTGCAGGTTCTTGGGTGTGGAGAACCTTCAGCAGACACAGGAGCACGAAATGCACCCACAAAGGGTGACAGTCTGGTGCGGATTCTGGTTTGGCGGAGTTATTGGACCGTACTTCTTTGAAGACGAAAGAGGAAATGCTGTGACCGTCAACGGGGAGCGATACTGACGAATCTTGAGAGATTTTTTCTTCCCTGAGTTGGAACAATCCGATATCGACACCGACCCCGTTTGGTTCCAGCTAGACGGCGCAACTTGCCACACGTCAAGGGAGACAACGGCTTTGTTGAGCGAAACTTTTCAAGACCGAATCATCTCGAAAAACGGCAGGTAATTCTATACATACAAATAGAAATTACCTCAGTAATCGCCGGATTCTACGTCATCATCCAAATCAGCGGCAACTGGATCAGTGTTCTGTTGTGATGGTTCCCGTTGTAAACTTCAACGATAGCCCGAAACAAATAGTGTACTCTTTGTTTGTAATCCTTATGTTTCCGTTTGAACATGAACTCCGCAACGTGGCCAATAAAATGGTGTTTTGTGTTGCCGAACCTCAAAACGTTTCCCCGCACTTCTCTCCATACACGCTCAATATGTTGAGTGTGTGCTCCCGTGTCTGGATCAACAAAATTGTACGCTCGGCAACCTGTACGATAGCCTTGCGGGGCTTGAATGATATGTTTCTTGCTTTCTGAGAACATCCTTCTGACTATAGTAAAATATGAAAAAGGTTGGAGTTGACCAAGTAATTGCTCAGAATTACCAAACGGCAGTCAAGAATGGCCTCCCAGGTCTTGTGATTTGACTCCTCTGGATTTTTTCCTTTGGGGACACGTCAAGTCCAAGGCCTACGAGAATAAACCCCGCACGATCGAGGAACTCAAGCACGAAATTCGGGAAAAAATAGCCCATGTCGACCAACAGCTATGCCGGCGAGTCATGCGGGATTTCTAGGACCGAGTGGAGGCTTGTCATTGCGCTAGGGGTGGCCACATGCCGGATATAATTTTCCATTAGTAAATCAGAGATATTTACCTACACAATGAAAAAACAAAATTGTAAACATAAGTATATTTATTTAATAAAGTTATGGAAAAATCAAAAAGATACCGTCTTATGCTACACCCTTTACATATGGTTTGTGTTTAAATTGACCAAACTAGTCTTCGTTTGTGCATCCTTTATTTTTTGAAGTGCAATATTTTGCCGCCATGATGTCCGCCCTTATCAGGTACAATCACCAGTTACGAAGTGATAAGGACTCTCACACAGAATAATATGTAGCTTCTATCAGACCTCGTCAGTGTGAAACTCACAATCAGAAATACACTTATATTGGTGATTATTAGATCCGATACGAATTTGGGTCTTGAAGACTTTCGTTTGTACAACTGGTAACCAAACTCTTTTAGTTCAGCGACCGACCGTCGTGCTACCTTCTTTATCAGGTACTGAGCAGACTTGAAACATTCTCTCCAACCTTCACTTCAAGTTGAAAATGTAAATCCGAAAGCTGCAGTTGTAAGGTGGCTTGCGACATCCCGAATTCCGTGACTATGGCAACCTCCAAATAAATTAATGTTCCCACAACGAAACTTGACAGGTACCGGCGTTCCTAAAATCTCTGTGGGATGACAATCATAGGGCAATCTATTTAAGCTATCCACCGTCAAGTTTGTTAGTTGTTATGCAAGGTATTATTAGCTCATCCTAATCAAGCAGTGATTCCACAGTTCTGAAGGTCGGGTTTCATGAAAACATCATAGGGGTAATTTCAGGTAATCATCTTTCCCGTGAAGACGAACCTGCACCTGAGCCACAGCCTATACGTGCAGCTATTTCGCCCTTGCGTTTGAAACAGATTGGGCGGTTATGAAAACGCAAGATGTTGAGTGAATGTAGACGAGAAGTTGAGTAACACGGAATACTGTTGTTTGTTAAGTAATAGGCATCTTCAAAGCGCTGTAAATATCTAGGCTGTATTAGCACAACAAACACACAACGTAGTTGGAGTGACAGAATACAGTTCAGAATGAATTATGTCTCCAATTTGATCCCGGCGGAACGGTTTCAACTTGGACGTGGGGTTGCCGTTCAGTGATATATATGTATGTGCTTATAGACAGTTGAAAATAAATTGGCAACAGACGTATGATGATGCAACAGTGGGAGTCCAATATCGTCTTATGAACCCCCAAATGTAAAACCATGGTTCTCACAGTTCGAGTTCAGCAGGTTTCAATAGGTTACGGTCCAATCACGGATTGTGCGGGGCGTACCTCCATCGCATTGGGGTCAGGGATTCTTCGAGTTGTGACGTTTTATGAAGGGAAGATTCTCACATCTTCATGGATTGTCCAAGGAACTGGCTGGCAAGACAACACATGCTGAATTGGTCGTCATTTGGAAAATCCACTATATGTTGAACAAATTATCCATTCAAACTGTTATCCGTGTACAAAGAACTATCCACTTTCATTAAAACACTCAATACAAACATTTAAAACAACAAAAAATTAATAGGTAACAATTTATAAAGTTTTTAATACAGTTGTTATTTTGCAATAAAGGCTTCATGGCTATGGCTGCTTAATGCCAAATGAAGGAAAAAAAAAAAACAAGTAAACGTAGTTGGGTGATTCTCAGATTACAGACCATTTTATCGTTCAGAATGAATTATTCTCCCATTTGAAGGACAAATCTCGATGTTTGGACCTGGATTTCAAAAAGGGAGTCGTTTTGCGAAAAAAAAAGCATTAAAATCAACGAAATTCTTAAAAACTATGACGTTTTCGGAAGTTGTAAAATGTCATTACCGTAACTGCCCCATGATGAGCGAGGCAATTTTCCCGTGCGTTGAACACGTTTTCATTATAACTGTCAACATCATAACGGTAATAAGGAATTCACAACATTCAAAAAGATAAAAAACGCTCGTCCCACGAAACAAATGTCAAGATCTTGGTGCTGCTAATCCAGAAACGCTTGCATACGAATCGAAGCACATTGGGACATCTACGAATTACAATTTATACATTTTAATGAATATCTGTACTTATTTGTTCTATCTTTATGAAAACAGTTTATTGGAAACTGAAGGTGAAAATGATATGTAAGTAATTTGGTAGCTTTAGATTACTGGACTTGTGTTTGCTGCTGTTCTAATAAAGCAAGTTATTGTTTCATTTTGGTGTTTTCTCGAAGTGATTTCTAACGTGGAAACTAATAACACCAAAACAAACGGCATTGTTTACTAGATCCATCAAGAAACTTATTATTATTATTATTATTATTTTTTTAGATAGAGCGTTCATTTGTTAATATATCAACTACACTGCTCGACAAAATTAAGGGATCACCTGAGAAAAATCGTGCTCGCTGGAATTGGGCGTCAAAAAGTATAGAGATCCACCGATTATTTCTCCACCGAATTGGATCCGTCGAAAAGTAGAGTGTCACAAGGATAGAAAAACCAGCTGAAGAACGAGGCGATCATTCCTAAAAAAAACGAAAGATGTGAGCTCATTAGTGAGGTTTGTAAAACGTCGTCCAAAAAAAATGAGCTGTTTAATACCAAAAATCAAAAAAGAAATGGGAAAGCTCAATCTGTCCTCTTTAATATGCAAAAAAGAAATTTAAAATCGGTCGGATGGTTTGGAAATTAGAGTCAAAAATGTATCGAAAAACGTGGTTTCAAAATGCCACAAGGCGGGAAAAAATTAAGGGATCATTGGAAAAAAACACACGAAGTCCTTCGAAAAAAGTTTTAATGAAATCAATAAGAAATGAAAACATCACATCAATCGTAAAAAAAAGTTCACCTGATGGCAGAATGAAAATAAAGAAATCTTTGGGAAAAACTGAAAGGGAATTCCATCTCTAATAAAAAAACAACATTGTAAGGTTTGCTCACTATCCTTGTATTCCCTCCTCTTGCGTTGATTAATGCTTCAATTCTTCGAGGCATACCCTCGATGATTCTCCCGGGTACGCAAGAAATTCAAATATTAAGAAAACCTTACAATTTCTTTTTTCCGTTTTGACGAAGTTTCCTTCTTTTCAGTTGGAGCCCAACAGATTTTTTATACATTCTGCCATCAGATGAACTTTTTCATCGATTGATTTGATTTCTTTTGATTTCATTAAAACTTTTTTTGAAGGATTATTGCAAAATTTCGCAATGATCCATGAACATTGCCTCGCAAAACATTTGAAACCACGTTTTTTTGACAACGATTTTGACTCTAACGTTCAAAAACAAACCGACTGATTTTAAATTTCTTTTGCATTTAAAGAAGTGCAGATGGAACTCAGTGCTAATTTTTTGATTTTTAATAAAGGGCTACATTTTTTTGTAAACCTACCCTTTTCACTTGTTTTTAAACAAAAAGCGTTCTTTCGTCATTTTATTTAGAATGTCCGATCGCCTGCTTCAGATGAAATTTATTTGATTTTTCAGTCCCATTCGGTGGAGATATAATCACGAAAAAGCGAACGATTTTTCTCAGGTGATCCCTTAATTTTGTCGAGCAGTTAGTTACACCTGAGGTAGCGTTCAGGCAACTATCTAAATATTTACTTCACATAACTTCCGCAATAATACTATATGAGTGTTATTCCATTGACAATACACCACATTTCAGCTTCACATCAGCATCCAACGTCCAATGGCTTGGTCCTTTTCAGGCGTCGGTTTACTTGGGAGCTGTCGAGAAGCTGGATGGCCTCTGGGTTGGTATGCGCAAGAAGCCTCTTTTCGTAGTTGCTTGAGTGTCTTTTAGTAACATCGGTGACTCTTTCGATTTCGCGGTCCTTGTGGAGGTCATCATTACGAATGTACCATGGAGCATTCAGAACACTCCTTAGTACCTTTTTTTGGAATGTTTGAACCATTTTCGTGTTACTTTTAGGTGTGCATTCCCATAGGTGAATACCATAGGTCCAGGTAGGCATAAGTACTGTTTTGTATAACAGCAATTTATTGTGTAAACTAAGTTGTGAATGTAGGTCCAACAGCCAATAAAGCTTTCTGAATCTGATTGATAGCTCTTCCTTTTTCTTCTTGACATGTTCTTTACACTTCAGCTTCGCATCCAAGGTCATTCCTAGGTACTTAGCTGAGTTGGAATGTGGGACTGTGCACTGATTCAAATACAGCGGAGGGTTTGTAATTTTTTTGTTAGTGAAGTTCTCATAAGTGGACTTAGTTTCGTTCAGTTTGAGGCGCCATTTTCGAGTCCACTCTCCAATGGCATCCGTAGCTTCTTTAATTTTTCTGTTGATTCTTCAACCGTGTCTGCCACTGCTGTATATTGCTGTATCGCACGCGAATGTGGCTATAGTTGGCAAGGTACATCATTTGTATATAATAAGTAGAAGGAATGAGGGCCCCAGCGGGGGGGGGGGGAAGCGTTAGGCAAGCGCGACGTGGTATTTGGGATATAAGATTTTTTGACTTTGCATATTGTTATTATACTCCTCATTGTAGGGGTCCTAGCACGCTTCCCTGAGGTACCCCTGTTTTAATTTTGTTGAGATGTGAGTATTCAAGATAAGATTCTAGTATTCTGGCAATATTGGTGGGGTAACATCCCTTGCAATTAGTTAATTAACCCAACATGCCACCCTTTATCGAAGAATAAACTTAATAAATATAAAATGGTGACGTAAATATCAAGAAGATGTACTAAATAGATGCGTGATAAATCGGTAGCTTTCCATTGAACGGTTTCTGCCCATTGAAAACTTAAAGAAGTTTAATTTCCCCAGAAACGGCTTTTCGAGTCCATGTTTCCAAGTAAAGACATCAAATGTCAAAAAACTATCTTAATACTTACATGAAAACTGATTAAAATTTAGATTTTTAAATCTTTTCATTACATTACCTACGTATTTACGTTTATATTCATGTACACTTGCTTGTTTCTGAATATAATTATTTTACTTCAGTTTGTGCAGCTGAACTCGTAAGTTTTTCAATCCCTGAAAATGTCCGAAATTCGTTCAGTTAAACGCGAACAAGGATTTCAATGATTTCCACGCAGCGAAACAGAGCCGTTGATAGAGAAATGGAACTTTTCTTAATTTCCAAATTCGTTCACCATTCGTTAGAAAGCTAGCGAATTATCTAGAATTTTTATACCTCAATTTTATAATCATTATTTTATAATTATTTAATAGGAGATTTTAATCCAATATTGCAATGTTAGAAATGGTTGGTAAACAATTGTTATGTGCAGCTTGGGATATCACTGTAGCAAAACAGTAACAATTGGTGATAACTATAGTTATTCGTGATGACTATTCATTACTACTAGTTATTGTAACTATAGTTATTGGTGACAACTATAGTTACGAAAAAAGCGCGGCAGATGCATGTTCTATGTTTCTTGATTTCGGGCCATAAGCTCTAAGCGAAAGCACCTGGAACATCCAGGAGGTTGCACCGCAGAGTTTTGTCTTAAAGTGTTAAGATTTTTGCTTCCCTACAGGACTTCGGCGCTTTGATCGTAATAAACAACGTCCTACCAGAATACTGAAATAAATAAGACCAATAAATTGCCGGTTATACTAAAAATACTGACAACGTAAATTTTACTTCGATGTTTACACAATGATTCTGATGATGAGCAGAGAAAAGATTACAAGAGGAAGTTCGTGAACCTGCTTCTCCTAAATAATCGAGTGCAGTTCCTCTAAATCTTCCCTATATTTATTTGGATGTAACGCCAAAATAGCCCAAAAGGTTGGACCTAAATGACGTTAAACCTTTCCATTCGATTTGGGTTGTTTACGTTCGGTTCAGGAGTTCCTCCTTCCTGAAAAACTGGTAGGAGAGTTTACGTACCTATACGCGTGAAGCGGTTTTTTTTCTTATATTTGGCATCAGATTTCTCCGTACATCCATATTATTTATAAACTAAATAACTTCACATCACATGAATATTTATAATACTTCTAATAACATAACTCTTTCACTGCTCTTTAGATGCTATAGCCAATGCCATTTAAAAACGTTGCAAATTCTGATGACTGTGAGACAGAAGGTTTGAATGTGATCAACTGAACAATCCAAATAGGTTTTTTGGTTGGAGAACAGATTTACTTGTTCAATAATCGCTCTATCACCTGTGAAACACGCACACTCCGCTGCTTTGCTGAACGCAAGCCAATTGAATAATAAACCCCACTGAAATAATTTGCAGCGTTTTTACTTCTCTATCCCTAATGAATGCTAAACGACTTCATTTTTGAGCCCCAACTGTATGGAAATGGCGGAAGCATGGTGTTTCCTCATAGGGCAGGGTTATTAACGCTGAAAAAACTTTGAATTGCCAAAAAAATGCCCTAATTTGAGAGAGGTACAATGATTTCCTTCAAACCTATGACTGTGAGACAGAAGGTTTGGGACAAACTTTGAGCACTTTATTCTTATAGACTATCTGTTAGTCTCGCACTAACATCCGGAACCAATTCTAAAAAAATACTAGTTAAAATATTTACCGTACTTTGAGCGGATAAAATTTCGTATTAAGTTCAAATTTGACTCACGGACAGACCATGACAATGAGATAAGGGGGTACATTTCGATCAATTACCGGCATGTACAATGAAGATTTGCCGAACTTTATGACAGCCATGAGTAGGCCTAGTTGCCACATAAAATCTACAAAAATCATTTTTGGAAAAATTTGAACAGAAAATTATTTACCTGTCAATGAAGGACAGCGATTGTCCCGTAAAATAGGAATCACCCAAATAAGGAATGCAATAGGCCTATAAGAAAGGACAAAGGCGATAGAAAACGTACACTTCCCGGGGGCGGCAAATTTATTTCTGCCCCGGGTGAAATACGGCCTGGTTACGTCCCTGGGCATAGTAAATAATGCTGATAATAATAATTTCGGTCAATCAGGA